>PVIW01007502.1:0-72092 GCA_004026585.1 Noctilio leporinus
CTATGTTCATTAGAGATATTGGCCTGTAGCTTTCTTTCTTAGTTGTGTCTTGCCCTGGTTTTGGGATTAGAATAATATTGGCCTCATAGAATGAGTTTGGGAGTCTTCCCTCTTCCTGAATTTTTTGGTATAGTTTGAGGAGGATAGGAGTTAGTTCTTCTTTAAATGTTTGGTAAAATTCACCTGTGTAGCCATCTGGGAAATTTTCTTTTTTCTTTTTTTTTTCCAAAGAAATTTTCTTATGCTGATAAGAAAATTCTGTATAGAATTTGATATTCTATACAGAATGAATTTAAATGCACTAGTCACTTCTAGGAGAAATAATAGTGAAAAATAATTTATGAAATTTATCACTAGAGACATATATAATCAATATGAAGCCTGAAATTTTTAAAATATTGTCTACCATATTTCTATAGCTTATGGTTACTTTAAGTGTAGTGGATATCTTTGTTAAAGTATATTTTGATTAAAAAATAGTGAGATGAATGAAGGGGAAAAGTATGAAATCAAAATATTGCTGAGAGCTAATTAGTTTTAAAATCAACCTATAAATAATCATACTAATTCAACATGCAATTCAATATGCTATTGGCATAGTTTACCTGGATAGGTAGGAGAGTAGCAGATAAAATAAAAGGATCATGGGTTTAGAATTCAACAAAAATTTAAATAAATTCTGCTTTGCCTGTGTATATAGCACTATGAGATTTGTTATGAAACTATGAAAACTTCTAAAAACTAAGCAGATAAGGAATTTGAACCTAGTCCACAAAGGTGTGATCTTTGACCTTCATAGTATTGGTCTACATGGTGTTGTAAATTGGTATTATTTGCCAGCATAGATATTTAAAAGGTTGTCTGGAAATCCAGATTTATGGCTTCTTTTTATATATGTATAATTATATATAATATATAATAAAATGTAAATATGTATGTAAGAGATTTTCAACCTTTCATACCACATTGCACACATAAACTAATTACCAAAATTCTGCATCACAACAAAAAGTAAAATATCATATATTTTGCAGATCTGACAAAAAATAAGGTATACTTTTGATTCATTTACATCAGACAGCTGTTGTGGTCTTGGCTGTTGTCATTTTTTAATTTGACAACCAAGGGGAAACTATTTAGTCAGTGACTCTGACTACATGGTTTAAAAATTCTTGAAGCTCACCAATGCCGTAGCACACTGGTTGAAAACTGCTCATGTAATATAATATATATTACATGAAATATGTAATAAATATGGAATAACATGGAAAATGATTGATATTATATAATATGATATAAAATTCCTATACACTAACATTTGGTATATGGCTTAGTATCTACTATCTTTAGCAAGAATGTTCCCAGTTCCCTCCCTTCATCATTTCTCCCTAACACTGACAAAGAAGGTATAGACAACCTGCTTCATTCATGCACATAACCTGCCTGGTCTTTGTGGGAGCTGTTATTTTAATTCCCTGTAACACTTGCATATTTTCAAAGAATGTAATGATCATATGACCATATGATTTCTTTAAAAATCATAATTATTTTTACATTACAAGTTTCTGAAATGTACACAAATAAAATTGTTCACTACCTCACCTTCTACAATAACCTATCTATCCATGGACCACATGGATGCCTGTGTTTTATGGACAGCACTTTGAGAAGCATTGGCTTATAGGATCAAGTAATAAGTACATAAATTGCATTAAAGGCCAAATGTCATCTGGTGCTCGCTTTTCTTCTCAGCCGTGGCTCATACAAAACATACCTCTCCTCAAAACTGTTTTATGAAATCATAAGACTTGCAATTGTTAGAATTTGCATGCTCACTTATAAATCCATTTGCCTATGCATTCCTTTGTCCAGTATTTTTGCTCACCCTTTTGTCTATTGGGCAAAATAATTTTGGCATATATTTTGCTTTCCCGACTTATCAACCTGAAGAATAAAGAACGTTCTTGTTTCACTTTTTATGTTCAGCATTTTTATAGCTCATGAAACAAATTAAACATTGGGTAATTTTAAATATGCTTATTGAATAAACAAATGAATGAATGAATGATGTTGTGGTGACCAAATTGAATCAAAACTAAACCTACAGATGAAATAAAAACCTAATCAACAACTCGGTGATTTATAGAAAGGATAATTTATATATTGACTTTTTATTTTCAAAAGTACTTTAAGAAAGAACAAGGTATTTTAAAGGTAGTTACTGGCTAGGGACTACGATAACTCTTACATTAAAGGATTTTCTTCTTATGTCCCTTCATCATGAGGGGTAATATATGAAGGTCTTGTCCCGAAAGTATTGAGCTGATGTCAATATAATTTAAAGTTTGTCTGGCCAATACTTTAGGGACAGATCTCGTATTACCAAAATATTGCAAGAGATTCTGCTGAAACCTCTACATATTCTAATATTTCCCCCTATTAGTTGGAGCTTCAGAATTGATGGAGTTACTGGGAGTTTAGATAGCAGATAGTTAAACAGATAGAACCCTGTTAAACATTAACTTTTAGCCATTTAAGTAGGCAATGATTTTGTTCCAATTTCACTCACAAACGCAAAAACAAGTGATTTGTTTTGGAGTTCAGCTTCTAAAACGGTTTCATAAAATGTCAGGAAGTTTTTAGAAGAGCTTAAACATCAAAACACAAAATACCCCCATTTGAAAACTTTTATAAATATTTTGTCTTTGGGTAAAAATGGCATGAGATTCTGGTTTAATTAAAAAAAAAAAAAAAATCTGGGCTTCTCCACATTAGATCCCAACACAATCACAGTTGACAACACCTTTGCAATAGTGTGAGTGGTTTCCAATTGTTGTTAATGGTTATTTAAAAAAGTCATCCACACACTTCTGACTCTATATTGGGAAATTAATTGAATGAATCTTGTTCTTTCATGCAACTGACTTTGAAGTTGTAGGAAAATGAAGAAATATATTTTGTTTATTGCTTATATATTTGGTTATCTTTTCTTGATTTCCCAAGAAAGAGTAAGAGCTATGTGTAAAACAAGCAACAAGCAACAATAATAATAGCATTATACCTCCTGTGGGTGTAATAGGCTGGGGATATAAACTAGTTGAAACATTAAGAGTCCTACAGCTTTCTCTGATGTCCTTCCCTTTATTTTCCCTGGTTGCTTCCCAGTGATGGGGGTGTGGGGCATTCCCTCAACCACAGCCTCAAGGGCTGGATTCTGGGCTTTCCCCCTTCTCTGCAGGTATGTGTACTCAGAAGGAGCCCTGGGAGAGAATTTGTTTTTCTCGTGCCAGAAGAGCTTTCAGATTAGAAGCAAATTAGTTATCCCTACAAATGTCATAAAGAAGAGCTATGCTGTGATGACCACTGACTATAAGCAGTTGTACTCTGCTTTCAATAACTGAAACAACATTCAGCTGGAAGACAGGTTATCTGAGCTTTAGTAACAGTGATAGATTAACCTGTCAGGGAAATGTATTCATATAGAAATTCAAGATCAGATATCCGAGTCAGTATAAAAATCCCCAACAATTGAAAACAGCTGGAGTTACAGCTAGGCAAAAGCCCTAAAAACTACTTAATTAGGCAGGGAACAGGAGCTGAAGAGTGGGTAACTGCACCAGCCAGGGTGGGGAAAGGGCCAAAAATTGTGCTGCTGTGCCACCGGGGAGAGGGCAGCTCAGATCCGGTGAAGGGGGAGGCCCAACCCTGCACACCCACACTGGCATGCAGGCTCCCACAAAAACTTGAAACTATGTGCCAGGAAGTTGCAGCTGGTGTAACTGGCATGCCCATTGCAGGTGACAAAGGCCTCCTCAAGAAGCTGGAAGGGGAGGCGTAGCCTTTGCTGGCAGACTGCGCTACAGACTCCTGGGGAGCCAGGCACACATTGCAGACGCAGCAATGAAAAACTCCTCAAAGAGCTGGGCTGTTTGGAGGGTTAGCCATTGCTGGCGGGTGACCTCTGGGGTCCCGGGAGAACTAGGCGCTTTTTGTGGACAGGAGGCTGCCTCGTCCGGGAGCTGCAGAGGGAAGGTCAGCCATCACAGGAGCCAGCGAGGTTGCAGGCCACCCTGTCTTGGAGCCAGGAGCAGCTCAAAAACAGTGTTTGAGATGGGATAGAATGAGTGTCTCCCAATTAGCCAACTAAAGGGAAAGGAGCAACACATACAACCAATCCAAAATACAACCAGACAGCCCAAGTTACCGACATAAAGGCCACCCCAAGAGCAACAAGTGGAGAAAATCGAGACTGCAACACTGAACTCCACAAATCTCCTAACACAGAAGGACACTCCACGAAGGCAAGGAATCTAAGCAGATTTAATCCAAGAAAAAAAACAAGCAACAACAGACACCCAAAATGGGGGAAAAGAGAATCAGTCCATCACCAAAAGGAAAGAAGGAATCCCCAGAAAGATCCCTAAATGAAACAGAGGCAAACAAACTATCAGATATGGAATTCAAAAGAATGATGATAGAGAAGCTCAACAAGCTCAGACAGCTCAAAGAAAACTATAAACAACTCCAGGGGAACTACAAAGAACTCCAGCAAAGCTACAAGGAACTTACTGAGAGCTACACTGGCATTAAAAAGGACTTAGAAACTATCAGTAAGAGCCAGGAGGAAATGTAGAATACAATTTCTGAATTGAAGAATACATTGGAAGGAATCAATAGTAGGCAGAGGACCGGATCAGCAATTGGAGGACAACGTAGACAAATATTCCAGGACAGTACAAGAGAATGAAAAAAGGCTGAACAAGAATGAAGAGGTTTTAAGAGAGCTGCAGGACAATATGAAACGCAACAATATCTGTATCATAGGGATACCAGAAGAAGAGAAACAAGGAATGGAAAACCTGTTCAAAAAAAGTAATGATAGAAAATTTCCCTAACATGATGAATGAAAACATTACTCAAGTTCAGGAAGCACAGAGGGTCCCAATGAAGATCAACCCAAACAGACCAACTCCAAGACACATTATAATTAAAATGGCAAATTTCAGAGACAAAAAGAGAATCCTAAAAGCATCAAGAGAGAAATGACAAATAATATATAAGGGGGCTCCGATAAGGCTATCAAATGATTATTCAACAGAAACAATACAAGCCAGAAGGGAATGGCAAAAAATATTCCAAGTAATGGTAAACAAAGGCCTGCAACCAAGAATACTCTACCCAGCAAGGCTCTCATTCAAAATGGAAGGAGAAATAAGGAATTTCCCAGACAAAAGAAGACTAAAACAATACATCTCTACCAAACCAGCATTGCAAGAAATGCTAAAGGGTCTGCTTTAAAAAAAAAAATGAAGAAATGGAGAGAGCCAAAGAGGAACACTGGTACAAAGTGGAAAAAAGGCAATAAATAAGTATTAATCAATAATAACCTTAAGTGTAAACAGATTAAAATTGCCAATCAAAAGGCATAGGGTAGCTGAATGGATAAGGAAACATGACCCACATACATGCTGTCTTCAAGAGACCCACCTCAGAACAAAAGATCAACAAGATTGAAAGTGAAGGGATGGAAAAATACATATATAAAGCAAATGGACATGAAAAAAGGCTGAAGTAGCAATACCTATTTCAGACAAAATAGATTTTACAATGAAGGCCATAAAAAGATATAAAGAAGGACATTTCATAATACTTAAGGGAACAATCCATCAAGAAGAAATAACTCTGGTAAACATATACATACCCAATGTAGGAGCTCCAAAATGTATAAGGAAAATCTTGGAGGACTTCAAGAAGGATAGAGACAGCAACACACTCATAGTAGGGGATTTTAATACCCCACTATTGACAATAGACAGACCTTCCAAACAAAAAAAAATCACTAAGGATGTTATGGTATTGAACAACACTCTAGAGGAAATGGACCTAACTGATATATACAGAACCTTTTACCCTAAAGAAGCAAAATACACATTCTTTTCAAATGCACATGGAACATTCTCTAAGATAGACCACATAGTAGGTCTCAAGACAAGCCTCCACAAATACAGGAAAATTAAAATCATACCAAGCATCTTCTCAGATCACAATGGCTTAGAACTAGAAACCAATCTCAAGGGGAAAACACCAAAAATACTCTAACTCATGGAGACTGAATAGCATGCTTTTAAGTAATGAATGGGTTAACAATGAGATCAAAGATGAAATAAAAACGTTTTTGGAAACAAGTGACAATGAATACACAGCAGTCCAAAACCTATGGGACACAGCAAAGGCAGTCCTCAGAGGGAAATTTATAGAAATACAGGCCTACCTAAAAAGATCAGAAGAAGTTTATACAAACAACCTAACCATAAAGCTGCAAGAACTAGAGGAGCAACAACAAACAAAGCCCAGACAAGTAGAAGGAAGGAAATCATCAAGATCGGAGCAGAACTAAATAACTTAGAGCCTCTAACTACAATTTGAAATATCAACAAGTCCAGGAGCTGGTTCTTTGAAAAAATAAACAAAATTGACAAGCCTTTATCCAGACTCATCAAGAAAAAGAGAGAGAGGACCCAAATAGAATCAGAAATGACAGAGGAGAAATCACAACTGATACTTCAGAAATACAAAGGATTGTAAGAAATTATTACAAACAACTATATGACAAGAAATATGACAACCTGGGTGAAATGGACACATTTCTGGAAATGCATAATCTATCAAAACTGAATCCAGAAGAAGCAGAAATCCTGCATAGGCCAATAACAACTAGTGAAATTGAAGAAGTAATAAAAAACCTCCCAAAGCACAAGAGCCCCAGTCCAGATAGATACACAGGTGAATTCTACTAATCATTTAAAGAAGAACTAAATCCTATCCTTCTCAACTTATTACAAAAAATCCAAGAAAAGGGAAGACTCCCAAACTCTTTCTATGAGGCCAATATTATTCTAATCCCAAAACCAGGTCAAGACACAACTAAGAAAGAAAACTATAGGCCAATATCTCTGATGAACATAGATGCTAAGATTCTCAACAAAATATTGGCCAACCAGTTCCAGAACTACATTACAAAGATCATACATCACGATCAACTGGGTTTCATCCTAGGGATGCAAGGATGGTACAACATTCACAAATCAATAAATGTAATACACCACATCAACAAAATGAAAGACAAAAACCATATGATCATATCAATAGATGCTGAAAAAGTACAGCAACCATTTATGATAAAAACACTCATCAAAATGGGAACAGAGGGAGCATACCTCAACATCATAAAGGCCATATATAAGAAACCTGAAGCCAACATCATAGTCAATGGGCAAAAACTAAAAGCTTTCCCCCTAAGATCAGGAATGAGGCAAGGCTGTCCACTTTCTCCACTTCTGTTCAACATCATCTTGGAAGTCCTAGCCATCTTGGAAGTCCTAGAGAAGAAAAAGGAATCAAAGGTATCCAAATTGGAAAGGAGGAAGTCAAACTGTCATTATTTGCAGATGATATGATAGTGTACATACAAAACCCGATAGGCTCCACCAAAAACTTACTTGACCTAATAAGCGTATTTAGCAAAATAGCTGGATATAAAGTCAACATCCAGAAATCAAAAGCATTTTTGTATACCAATAATGAAACATCAGAAATAGAAGCTAGAAAACGAATCCCATTTACCATAGCAACAAGCAAAATAAAGTACTTAGGAATAAACTTAACCAAGGAAGTAAAAGACCTATACTCAGGAAACTACAGAACATTGAAAAAAGAAATCAAGGAAGATACAAATAAATGGAAGCATATACCATGTTCATGGATGGGAAGAATTAACCTCATTAAAGTGTCTATACTACCCAAAGCAATCTATAGATTCAATGCAATCCCAATTAAAATATCAATGACATACTTCACAGAAATAGAAAAAAATACTTCAAAAATGTAGATGGAGCCAAAAATGTCCCCAAATAGCCACAGAAAGAAGAACAAGGTAGGAGGAATCACAATACCAGACATCACACTATACTACAGAGCTACTGTCATCAAAACAGTCTGGTACTGGCATAAGAATAGACATATTGACCAATGGAACAGAATAGAAAGCCCAGAAATAAACCCAGGACTCTATGGTCAATTAATATTCAACAAAGGGGAAAGAACATCAAATGGAGTAAAAACAGTCTCTTCAACAAGTGGTGTCGGAAGATCTGGACAGCAACATGCAAAAAGATAAAACTAGACCAGCAACTTACACCATACACAAGAATAAGCTCAAGATGGATAAAGGACTAAACATAAGCAGTTCCACCATAAAGGTCCTGGAGAAAAATATAGGCAGTAAAATTTTAGATATCCTATGCAGAAATATGTTTACTGATACTTCACCAAGGGCAAGGGAAATAAAAGAACAAGTAAACAAATGGGACTATATCAAATTGAAAAGTTTCTGTTCAGCTAAAGGAAACACCAGCAAAATTCAAAGGGGACCAACTGTATGGGAAAACATATTTGCCAATGATACCTCAGACAAGGGTTTGATCTCCAAAATATATAAAGAACTAATGTGATTCAACACCAGGGAGACAGACAGCCCAATTAAAAAGTGGGCAAAGGACCTGAACAGACAACTCACTGAGGGAGACATACAAAGGGTCCAAAGGCATATGAAAGAATGTTCAACATCAATAGCCATCAGAGAGATGCAAGTTAAAACCACAATAAGATACCACCTCACACCTGTCAGAATGGCAATCATCAACAAATCAACAAACAACAAGTGTTGGCGAGGATGTGGGGAAAAGGGAACCCTAGTGCACTGTTGGTGGGAATGCAGGCTGGTGTAGCCACTATGGAAAATAGAATGGAGATTCCTTAAAAAATGAAAAATGGAACTGCCTTTTGATCCAACAATTCCACTACTAGGACTATACCTCAAGAACCCTGAAACACCAATTCAGAAGAACCTAGGTACCCCTATGTTCATAGCAGCACTATTTATAACAGCCAAGTGCTGCAAACAGCCTAAGTGCCCCTCAGTGGATGATTGGATCAAAAAACTTTGGTACATTTACACAATGGAATACTACACAGCAGAAAGAAAGAAGGAACTCCTACCCTTTGCAACAACATGGATGGAACTGAAGAGTATTATGCTTAGTGAAATAAGCCAGTCAGTCAAAGACAAATACCATATGATCTCACCCATTTTAGGACAATAATGAACAAAACAAAGCAAAACAGAATCAGATACATGAATACAGTGAATAGACCTTCAGTGGATGGGGGAAGCGGGGAGGAAGAGGCAAAGAAGGGGAGCAGTTTAGTCAAGAACCTAGTATGGAAGAACCATGGACATGGACAACAAGTGGGATTGACTTTGTGGGGGAGTGGGCGGGTGGAGAAGGGGACAGAGGGGAGTAAAAAGGGGATGGATGTAATACAACAACAAAATTAAATTTAAAAAATTACTTAATTACATGTGTTATAGAAGTAAATGAATTAAAGAGATGGGGTATCAACATCAATATTATGCAACTTTTGAGTGAAGGCTAGAAAAAATAAACCTATTTTTATTTTTCATAATTATGGACAGTAGTGAAGAATCCACCTCTTTCCATCATCAGTGAATGGCTGCATTGCCTGATCTCACTGAGAATGGATGTGCTGCAATGGGTACCCTGAAACATGACTTTATAGAAGGTACCAGTTGGTATGGTGCAGCACAATTTAAAAATCAATAAAAACTAATCTGACACCGTGTCCTATCATCCAGTCACGATACATTTTACCAGCAGCAGCAGATAAATATCAGTAGAATTTGTTTAAGCTGGAACATATTTATCTCATTTATCTCTTCAAATTATGCCAAGATCAAATCAACTGAGAGAAATATTGAATATGAACTAAATGATGGTATAATAAGTAAGATTGTATTTTGTCAAACACGTATCCATCACTGAACTGTTGGAGTGTATTCCACTTAAAAGGAATCCATTTTTCAAAATCTACAGATTCAGAAAGACTCTATTTAACAGTAGCTGACACATACTAATGTGGGTGGCAGTAAAAGGAAAAACTAACCCAGGAGTTTGCCAAAGCTTAAAGTCACATAGTTCAAACATGCTTAAAAATAGAAACTTGACAAGCAGTTATATTATTCTATAATCTCTGGTTTAGATATCAGTTGCGTTTGGGAAGAAGTGCATCACCAGAGATTGACTTTAAATATATAGTATGGAGTGGGAAATGGGGCAAGACTGGGTTCAGTGATAGAAAATATGAAAGAAATCACAATTGTAACTGAACATCTAGAGGTAGACATTCTTGGCTAATAGATCCGTGAATCTCAGCATATTTTCCTGAGGTCCTAGGTTTATGTGGAAAATGTTTATGAAACCTTAGCCTCCCAACCCAGTTTCATAAAAGTTTGTTTTTTCCGTTTTCCTTTTCCCCACCTTAACAGACAGAAAACTTCTTGAAAATGAACGCAGTTGAAAGATTAACAAACAGCTTCTGACAATTAACATTTTATGTATGGCCCTTAAAATGTAAAAAGAAATTTTAACAGGAACTCTATTTAGGGTAGAGAGATTCTTTCTTATCTTGACAGGAAGGAAACAGCTACTGGGTCCCCACCTTCTCTGTGGGCAGGGAGGACATAAAAGAAGGGAAAGGACGCTTTAAGGGAGGCTCTGTGAAGTGCCCTGTAAATGTTACTTGTTGAAAAGCCAAACAATCCACTGGGTGTATTTATCATTCCTGTGATTCTCCTACCACCCAAACCTTTTTTCTGCTTTCCCCTGCCTTGTTCCCAAATAAATTAAAAAACGTACAAGCTGACTAATGCTAAATAATTGCAAGTTTTTACCATGACACACATAAAGGAGTCACTAATTTAACACCATGCAGCAACATGGATGCTGCAGTAGCTCCATTCCAGTGACATGGGCCTTCAGCTCAGTTTCAGTGTAGTCCAATGCTGTAATCATAAAACAACATGACTCCATTCCCTCAGAAAACCTTTCCTCATACTATGTGTGCTCTTCAAAGAGCAGAAGAAACAACAATGGACCAAGCAGAAAAAAACAAGCAAATAAAATAACCAAGTGTTGTGGAATGTATATTCCATTGCTTAGATACCTTTTCAGAATCTATTGGCTATTGTGCTTTGGTGCAAAGGTAAATGAGAATCTGTTTCTGTCCCCTAGGACAGCAATCTTGTAATACAAAGCACTGCTTAATTTCAAATATATATACATATACATATATATATACACATATATATATGTGTATATATATATGTATTTTAAATATTTTTAATTCAAAAAATAATACAGTCTCACTTACATTCCTTTATAAATTCAATGTACTCCCCAATAGAAATATTTTTCCTAACATGATATCCTGGTGTAGAAGAAGGGGTATATGTGCTCGTATGGATGACCTCATGGCAAAGGCAAAGAGTCAGAGTTTTTTATGTATCGACTTCTCATCTCATGTGTGATGTCCCTTGTCTACTTAGTGAGACAGTGAGAAAGACAAGTCAGGAGGTAATCGTATCACAGTGTGGCTGCCACATTGCACAACGCCAGGGGCTCCATTCACAGAGGCCATGATGTGAATAGCACCTCCTAAAGTTGTTCCGTCTAGAACCGGTGCAGCACAACAGAGGGGCATGCAATTCAGACTTGGCGATTAGAAGACGCAGCCTATAAAATGAGACCCAGACAGTGGATGGAAGGTAGCTGGGCAAAGGCAGAGGAGGGGAGTAAACAGGGATCGGATAAACAAAGGCCTAGAGGTCAGAGAAAACTTAACTTGAGAAGGAATTAAAAGAAGTTCACTTTAGCTGGAGTACTGAGTAGAATAGGAATAAACATATATTATGTAAACAAGAATGTGGCCCAGCATCTATATATGGGCCTTTGCTTTAGCTTCATTTTAAAAATTATAGTGTTAATTTAAGACACAAACACCCCACACACACACTCACAAATGAAGAGGTAACCCATCATTGATGGTTCCAAAAATAGTTTTAGTTTTGGAAATCTAGAACAATTATGTTAAATTTTATTCATTGGAGAAATTTTTTTATATACTCATAACCATGACATTTGGTATCAACTATTGGGGAAAATAGTTCACTGACTGCTAAGAAATTTTATTTTGAAATTATTCACTACTTATTTAAACTAATGGCTTGGTAGAGAGTAAAAGACATGTTCATATGATGTTACCACATCTGAAAGTTTCTGCATCTCTGATAATGCACAATTAAGCACTGATACTAAGTATGTAATCATACTTTGTAACTGTGGTTATGTTTACCATTAAATTATTTATATTAATAGTTTATAATTAAGCTATTAATTAAGTAGGTAAACCCATATATCTACTTCTCTACTTGACAAAACCTTTAATTGCATTAGTTTATTTACTGATCTTCACAACTACCCTGTGGGAAAGGTATTATTTTTGTCTCTATCTCAAATTAAGAAAATGGAAGCATGGTAATTTAAGTAAGTTACCCAGGGTCTCACAATAAACCAACAGACCCTGGGCTACTAGGTTTAGATTGTGTTTCTGACTGCTACAGATACACATCCATTTAAAAAGTTTATCAGAAATAGGCTTAGTTTAGTCTCTGCTGTATCAGACCACAGACTGCACTAATGGGCATAAATTTGTTTAGGATACATAATTAATAATTTCATGCTAATTTTTCATCTATTTCATAACTTGATCTCTGTGATGGCCATGCTAAAAAGAGATTCTTCCAGTCACTTTGGTAAATGGATGATTATTTATCCTATAATGTAAATTATTCTAATTAATTTTCAATAAATGAAGCCTGTTAGTTCAACACATGTATCAAAATAACCTTATTAGTATGTGGTAAATTTTAGAGTATAGTCTAATTTAGCTCCTTTTAGAACATTCTAACACTTATTCATTGGCATTGGGACTGTGGATTAGTGGTAAATCACCTTTTACATAATGAAACTTGGTTTCTTTGTAAGACCAGAGAACTTGAAAGTTGCTAATGGAAAACACAGCCTGACAAAAGGCTTTATGGCTTTCTTTCTAAAATCTACAATTACATTTATTCTCATTTAAAGAAAAAAAAATAGGTTTTTAAAAAAATCTGAGTTTTAAAAAGGGATTCATTTTTTTTAAAGAACTTTTAAAAAAGATTTTATTTATTATTTTCAGAGAGAAAGGAAGGGAGAGAAGCAGAGAGGGAGAGAAACATCAATGTATGGTTGCCTTTCACCTGCCTCCAGCCACAGACCTGGCTTGGAGACCTGGCTTGCAACCTGGTTATGTGCCCTGGCTGGGGAATCAAACCAGCGACCTTTGGGTTTGCAGGCTGTCTGTCACCTTATCCACTGCACTACCAGCCAGGGCAGGGGTTAATTTCTAATAAAAAGAGTATTATGTGCTTAATATTTCTCTGACTGGATAACTACATTTTCTGGGCCCATTCAAAGCTTATTTCAAGCATCTGGAGGAACTTAGAAAAGAATATGTGCCAAACAAAGCTTTGGTTCATCAGTTCAACCTGTGACCAGTAAAATCAAGAAATGTATATACAGTATATCTATTATTCATGTAAAATTACCATCAACCAATGACTGTTTCTAAAACTTGATAATTGCTTGTCCTATCTCCAAACATTTTTACCATTGACTTTTAATACATATAATTTAGTGACTTTCGGCCAAGATAGAGGCATAGGTAGACATGCTGTGCTTCCTTCCACAACCATAAGGATTACACCTACCTCAAAACAAAAACAGAAAAAACAAAAAAGCAACCAGAACTACCAGAAAATTGAACTGCAACAAACAAAGATATAAAGAAGAACTACTCATTTTAACAGGTAGGAGGGGCAGAGCTGGGGAACCAGGGTGGAGAGGATCTAGTATGGCAGCAGTGGTGGTGGCAACAGCCATGCATTATTAAAGCTGGGAGGGACCCTTGGGAGTGATTCTGGTCCCAGGCCAGACAGCTAAATGCATGGTTCCAGTGCCAGGAAAATAAAGCCTCCTTGCTTTTGGCTGTGAAAACCAGAGGCGGTTGCAGCAAGGGAAGAAACTGCTGGTCTTTAGGAGAGTCTATTTAAAGGAGGCCTTCACTATCCTAGAATGTCCACAGATCAACCCATTCTGGGAACTATCACCAAGTTAACAGCTAAGAAGGCACCAGTCACATGTGGGAAGTGTGCAAAGTGCTTGGAAAAAAGGTGATTGATGAGTAAGCAGCATTGTTTCCTCTCTGAACCCTCCCCTGCATACAGCACCGCAAGGTAGTGAACCAGGTTGTCCAGCACTGGTGAATACCTAAAGCTCCACCCCTTAGGGTGCAACAGCTCTACCTAAGACACAGAGGCAAACACAGGAAGCTGTCAAGTTGAGGAGACGGAAAAGGATGGCCCAAAAGAGGGAGAAGATCAAGGCTCCTAAGGAAGAACTAAGTGGTAAGGAGACAGGTAACCTAACAGATGCAGAATTCAAAACACTGGTAATAATGCTCACAGAAATGATTGAATATGGCAGACACATGGGGGAAGAAGTGAAGGCTATACTAAATGAAATGAAGAAAAATCCACATGAAACCAATGGTGAAAAGAAGGAAGCCAGGGTTCAAATCAACAATTTGGAACATAAAGAAGAAATAAACAACCAGTACAGAATGAGGAAACAAGAATTAAAAAAATATGAGGAAAGGCTTAGGAACTTCTGGGACAACTTTAAACATACCAACATCCAAATCATAGTGGGGCCAGAAGGAGAAGACAAAGGGTAGGACATTGAAACTTACATAAAAAAAATAATGAAGGAAAACTTCCTTAATTTGGTGAAGGAAATAGACAGACAAGTCCAGGAATCACAGAGAGACCCAAACAAGCTAGACCCAAGGAGGACAACACCAAGACACATCATAATTAAAATGCCAAAAGTTAAAGATAAAGAGAGAGGCAGAGAGGGAGAGAGATTTCAATGTATGGTTGCCTTTCACCTGCTTCCAGCTACTGACCTGGCTGGAGACCTGGCTTGCAACCTGGTTATATGTGCCCTGGCTGGGAATCGAACCAGTGACCTTTGGGTTCACAGGCTAGTGCCTTATCCATGGAACCACCAGCCAGAGCTAAAGAGAGAATCTTAAAAGCAGCAAAAGAAGAGAGTTACCTACAAAGGAATTCCCATAGACTATCAGCTGATTTCTCAAAAGAAACTTTGCAGGCAAGAGAGACTGAAAAAAAGTATTCAAAGTGATGAAAAGCAAGGACCTACAACCAAGATTACTCTATCCAGCAAAGCTATCATTTCGAATGAAAGGGCAGATAAAGTGCTTCCCAGACAAGGTAAGCTAAAGGAGTTCATCATCACCAAGCCCTTATTATATAAAATGTTAAAGGAAAACATTTAAGAAAAAGGTAAAAACTATGAACAGCAAAATAACAAGAAACTCACAACTATTAACAAATGAATCTAAACAAACAAACTAAGCAGACAACTAGAACAGGAACAGAACCATAGGCATGGAGATTACATGGAGGGTTGTCAGTGGGGAGGGGGAAGGGAGAAAAAGGGTAAGAAGGTGCAGGGATGAAAAAGCATAACTGGTAGGTGAAAATTAAATAGGGAGACATTAAGAATAGTATAGGAAATGGAAACCCAAAGAACTTACATGCATGACCCATGGACATGAACTAAGGGAGGGGGAGTATTGCTATAGGAAAGGGAGGTACTGGGCAGAGAGGGGCAAAAGAGAAAAAAAAATGGGACAACTGTAACAGCATAATCAATAAAATATACTTAAAAATGTGTATAATTTACAAGCTTATTTATAAAGTTTAGACATCCAATTTTATAGAAAAATTTCATTATAAAACATACAAAATATAAAATATGATAAGAATGAGATAAAACTATAATGAATAATAAATTATTTTACTTTTGATTGTGCAAAAGCAAAAAGCCTTTGGTTTGTCACTAAAAATAGCTTTAGATGCTCAGGTTTAAAATGTTTGCCAATCAAGCTTCTACTTAACATCACTAGCTGATATAAAAGACACTGCATATACTTATGATTTTTTATCAATAATGTGGATAAAATTTCTATTTCAATGTTCTTCTTGATGATTTCAACTTCGTGGCTGACACCTTGACGCATGCCATTGGGTCATTAAGGTTACTTCATGATATAAGTAAGGAAGACTTACCCATGGAGTACAGGAAATGTTTGTTCTGTCATTTTCATGGACATTGTCTTTGTAGTCAGTGTGAGTATTATCTTCCATCTGCAGCTTCCTCGCAGGAAGCTTCTTAACCCACCAGTCCATTTGGCGAGAGTTTAATTTAAACTAGATAATTCAGTCTGCAAGTCCATTTACCAGGCACACAAACACAATATGTAATTCAATATGTAAGCAGCGAGAAAGGAGGTAGAATGCTACTTTCCAACTTAGCATTGCAGCACTCCCCTTTCCCCTAGGATGTCATGTGTACGTGACAGTCACCTTATGACGTATGGACCTAGCAAGAGTACCAGTGTCCATTCATAGTAGTAATTAAATAAAAACTAATAAATAGAACTAAATACCCATTAATAAATCCACTTTTTCTTAATTCAATAATTGTGAATTAAATGTCTGATTTTATCTTCTAGGACCCAAACAGGATCACTGTACCAGAGAACAGAGACGATTTTATATAATATGTAAGGAGACCTATGTTACCTGTGACACTAGTGTATCCTTTCAGAAAATAGTAGAATATAACAGGAGGCAGTGATTTGAATATTTATTACAATTGTGCGTTACATAATGAGACCATGTGGCTTTGGACACTGACTGGTTTCACCATTTATTTGCTATATATCTTAGGACAATTTGTTAACCACTATTTGTCTCAATTTCTTCATCTGTAATAATGGGCTATTAACAACTAGGTACAAATTCCTTAGCCTATCTCTTCCAATATAGAGATAATAAGTCCTAGGCTAAGTTGGGGAAAGTTTTAAAAAATAAAATAGAAACAATGACTGGTATGTCTAAAACTTATAGATATTATCATTATTATTTCTGTTATTACTGAAAGATGACATATATAAAATGATTATCATTTTTATTGTTTTTTATATAAAGGTGCATTTGAGTCATACTAATCATTTAATATCAGAATTTGTTTTTAAAAATAAATGGATAATAATTTCATTACATGTTTTAGAATCAGTCCAGGTTATGAAGCTACTGCATATAACAAGATATCATAAATACTCATAATAGCAACCTTCCAGGCATTAAAAATCCTAAAAGTAAATTTTGAATCCTCAAAGACATATTTTTATTTTCATAGTTAACATATTTTGAGTGTCACTGTGTTCCAGGAAGAGCATTGAACGATAAACCAACAGTCCTTACCCTCATGGAATTTAAAATCTGAAGGAGGAAGAGAGCCTGTAAACAAGATAGATAAGTGAAACAGTAAACAGTAATATTAGAAGTGATGAGTCACACAGGAAAAGGTACAACAGGGAAGAGGAATAAGATGTGTCAGGAGCTGGTACTCATTTTAAATGGAGTGGTTTGGAAATGTCTCACAGAGAAATTGACATTTTCATAGAGATCTGAAGTTGAAGAAGCAGGGCTTGTGAATAGCTAGGGGAAAAGTCCTCCAGGCACAAAGCCTGAAACTCGAGGGGCTGGGGGAAAGTAATCACTGAACCAGTGCGAGAGTAGGACAAAGATACAATAGATGCAAGCACTTGAAGGTCATCTAAAGATTCAGGATTTTCAATCAAATTAAGTTGGATGCCCATGGCAGGCTCTGCCTAAAGTGACATAACCTAACAAAATCATACTAGTAGCTGTGATGAGGCTTAAAGAAATAAGAAGAATATGTAGGAGAATTTTGCAGTCACCTGGAAGACAGGTGTAGAGAAGTTGATCCCCATTTGGTAGCAGTGAAGGCTGTGGAAAGGACCTGAGGGTGGATATATTTTTGAAGCAGAGACAACAAAATTTACTGATGGATTGATGTGAAGTATGAGATGAGAAAACTGGGAGGGACAGGTTTTGGGGATAAGAGCAAAATCTCAGTTCTGGACACACCATGTTCAAGATAACGTCCAAGAAAGTATGTCAATTTGGCAGTGGGTTGTCAGTGTCTGGAAAGATCTCAATGGAGACATAAACATGTTAAATCTAGTTTAATACTGGCTCTATTTCACCTTAATCAGATGCAAATTTCTTACCCATTCAGATTAATGTAAGACATAGCAACTCTTCCTTAAACAGAACAGTAAATTAAACAGAAGCCAATTTGGATAAATAATGAGACAACCAACAGAAAACTCATGAAACATCTGGGCAACACCATTTTGTGTCTTAAATTAAACTTATATTTGAGAATAAAATTATCGTGCTTTACTTTCACTTGCTTGAAGGCCTTAGAAAGCGTAAAAAAAAAAAGACACTAGGGGGTATGACTTCAGAACAACACGTTAAAGACATTGACAAGTCAAATGCTGCAGAAAAAACCTTAAATCCAATTAAAATTTGAAAAAGCCAATAGAAGCCAACTCAGGTGGTAGTTTGATTACTATTCAGTAGGTTAATCATACTAACTGATGCGCTGAAACAAAGTCTATTTCAGTATTTGATGTAGGGTCTGCACATGTGTGTGAATGTATGTATATACAAACTGGCAATGCATAGGAGGTGCCATTCTCAAAGCGGAAGATTCCATCATGCTGTTGCTGGTTGTTCCATTGCATGTAATTTCATTAAATTCAATAATTATATGTGGACCCCTGTCTATGTGCATTGTTAATCATGTATTTCTGGTTACTAGCATACTTCACCCCTAGATAAGTCTGCTTATCTAAATTCCATTCATCATCAGAGTTTCTTTTCTTCATGAATTCTTTCCAAAATTCTCTACACCTCTGTGATATCCTCCAACTCTCCATAACCTTTGAGCTGTCTGGAATGCTTTATGAGCAGCACCTAGAACAGTAGTTGTCAGAGAATAAGCGCTCAAGAAACGTTTATTAAATGAGTGGGTGAATGAATAAAAGAACAAAGCATATTCTGCCCTCTCTTTGAAATTAATGATGATCATTTTCATATTAAATGCTCTGAGAAGTCCTGCATTAAATATATCCGGTTAACTTCCATTCCCAAGCCTAGATGACCTCCTTCTTCTCCACTTACATAGGACACTTTCTGGAAATTATGCTTTGGGGAATGCATAAATTGGGGATGGGCCTCTAATGCACTATAAAATTTCATGTTTAAAAAATATTGGCCACTTTGTAATTTGAAAGTTCAATTAAGAGAATGATAGCTCAGGTTTTTTGTTATGTTCCATATATCATCATAAAAATATTTATAAACTGTAAGCATCTATACACCTCCTTCTTTATGCAGGATTTTCAAGTCCTGTACACATTAAAATTACATAAAAATTGAGTTGTTTTAACTTTTAATTGGGGTGCCCCTTTCCTTTCTTCAACTGAAATAAACCCCAAATATCCTTTCTTCATGTTTAAGGTAACCCTTGTTAAGATATTTTAAAGTAAAATTGTTGCTTATTTCTGCAGAAGATATCATGTCAGGAGAAACGTTGAGATTAGAATGGAAAATCCAAATTGTTCTATTTCTTGTCCTTCAAACCTAACCACTGCCCTACTACCTTCCTATCCCTCTTTCCTCACCCTTCTTTCCCTTTGGTCATCAGAAGGAAGAAGCTAAAATGGGAAAGAAAGTGATTAAATAGAGGTGGATCAACAGGTGGAAAGTTAGGAAAGAGCTTGAGAAATTTCCACCTTTTTAAAAAATATATTTTATTATTTTTAGAGAGAGAGGAAGGGAAAGAAGCAAAGAGGGAGAGAGACATCAATGTATGGTTGCCTTTCACTTGCCTCCAGCTAAGGACCTGGCTGGGAATTGAACCAGCGACCTTTGGGTTCACAGGCTGGTGACTTATCTACTGTGCTACCAGCTGGGGCCAAAATTTTCACCTTTTAAGAAGTAGAGGTGATAGGCCCTGACTGGTAGCTCAGTGGATTGGGGACAGCCTGCCAACCCAAAAGAAATAGAGGTGAAAAAACGTACAGCAACAAACATTTATTTAGTGAGTCTTGTATATAAGACAATAACAAATAAAACTCCCAGATGCCAAAAATAGAACATCAATTTCTACTCTTTTCCCTCCTTTCTCCCTGCCCCCCTTAAAAATAGTTCACAAACAGCATTCTATATTTCTAGGTGCAGAAATAGAACTGAGCCTAAATTATATTCTACTGAAAGGCCAGGGACAGCCTCAGAGAGACTGACCCAGTGAAGTCTGACCTTGGCAAGCTCCATCTCTTCCCTGTCTGTGCTTGCTCTCTCCCCTTGTTCCTTTTCAAGTGACCTGAGAGTCAAAAAGGGCCTCAATGCCCCTCAGCTGTCTTTTCCTTGTCTCATCCTACCCAACAGCTCCTCAAATAAAACTTATCTATAAGCCATCGACAAGTGATCTCCATGATAGGAGTGAATAAATGAATGAGTTAGCAATAACCTGTTCCTGTGTTTCAGAACAGTCTTTGTGGAAGTGTGTGAAGTTAAAGTAATGGCTTAAATAATAAGGCCACAGGACAATTTAGAGCACTAAGGTTGAACAAATGTAAAATAAAAGATTTGACTCTGAGGAATCCCTTAAGCCCCCACAGGTTAGATGTGACATGCTCCATTAGACCCTCTTAGAGCCACAGAGTGAGGAGATTTGGTTCTGTATAACAGGAGTCAGAAAATCATCACCCATAAGCCAAATCCAGCCCACTGCCTACTTTTGTAGATAACATTGAACAGAAACCAGTGGTTGAGCTGAGCAACTGTGGCTAAAATATTTACTATCTGGCCCTTTTTAGAAAAAGGTTCCTGGCCCCTAGGAAAAAGGACAATAAAGAATGTGGCAAATCTTTTCTCATTTTTTTCTCTTTCTTTTTTTTAAATGTGTTTTTCAATTGTAGAACAGTGCAATTCAGGCTATTAGTTTCCCTACTTAACAAGGAAATCTTGCCTAAAAAGCTAAAAGTAATGCCATGGTCACATTGAAAAATCTTCAAATATTGCTGCCTCTACACTGGAGATATAATTGAATGAGAGTTTGTGGTGATTGACTTGCTTTAGTTATATAACTGCAAATCAATTCTAACTTGGCTTTCTTTAATCATTTCTAATGACTGATGATTTAACAGACTGGGAATTTACTACTAATATAGTCTAGAAAAATGCCAATTTTCTTCTTATCTTACATGGACAGTTTTCAACTTCCCAACATTTAAATTTTATTATTATGCATCAGAATCTGTAAGTTGCTTTAAAAAAAAAACTGTCTTTTTATGATCAAAGTAAATTAAATATAGACCATGTGTGTTAATAAATTCAAGTTTCTAACATAACATTTACATCAGAGCATTTTAAATTCATCTTTCCTGACCAGTGAAAACATAAAGGATGTTCAGTTAATAAAACAATCTCCAAGAAAATGTGTCATTTGTTTTTGAAAATGATCAAACTTTATGGAACATAATTATATAGTTATAAGGTCTTCAAAAATGAAGTTCTTTGCTCAGCATTTCATATACTAAATGTACTACAGTGGGTGTAAGTGTTATATACTCTAATATAAACAAAACATGAAAGGTTAATCTAGAATGCCAATGAAAATATGGTTCATCTAGTATGGAAGAACCATGGACATGGACAAAATGTGGGGTTGACTTTGTGGGGGAGTGGGTGGGTGGGGAAGAGGACGGAGGGGAGCAAAAAGGAGATGGATATAATACAACAACAATAAAATTAAATTAAAAAAAAGAAAGAAAATACTGTTCTTTAATCTCTTATTTTTCCTTTGTTTTCATGTTTCTTGAGTGATTTGTCATAGCTTCTAAGTTACAAATATTTAGAACTAGAAACAACATCATGCAACCCTGCAAAGTAGTCCAGAGTTTTGTCAACTACAAATCTCTTGTCATTTGCTTGCATATGTTTCTGTTTTATTTTTAATATTTTTCTTTGGTTTGGATTCCCCATTTTAATACTAACATAACACTTAGTGATGAGCTAAAAGAATCCATGCACTAAATACAGTAACAGATCTGAGTAAGTTACCCTATAATGATCTGGCTGACGGGAAGAAATGGGTTTTTACTTGTTGCACCCTTCTGCTCCAGCAGCTCTGACAGTAGGTAGCACCACTGAACCTTTAAGATGAGAGACTTTTCACTTTCTCTTCAAACAGCAAAGAAGTCTCAGGTGGATAGGAAGGACATAAAGAGGTCATTGTGCTTTTCTTTTGTCGGAATGGCACATAAAGTTAATCATCAGATGGATCTCCAAAGATGCCCTTATCCAAGAAAGCAATGTAAAAGATATTTAATGTCTCTACATTTAAAATGCTTAATTTGTGCATATTTAAGAGAGAGGGGAGAAAGGGATGGCAATAAATACTAAATGACCCAATAAACTCTATTACATCTTCCAATCTGGTCTCACTAGCCAGACCCCAGGTGCCTTCAACATTCTCCTCTAATGACCTGCATTGACATTGTCAGCAAAGGTGACACTGAAATCTGAACAGCATATCCATTTCTTAACACCAGGGGTTAAACAAGATCCCCTTTCTTGTGCAATGACATATTTGGACTTGTAATATGGTTTAATTATTAGGCTGTGGACATTTCACTCTGTAACATTTATATTGCTCAGAGAACTCAAGTCATTTCTCTCTCACCTCTGTGATGACTCAAACTTTTTAATATTCTAAAGCCTCACAAATCTGATCTTATTCACGAGATTGCCCTACCCTGAAGTAGCTTTCTGTTTCTCAATCTTCTAGAACCTTTACTGTAACACATACATTAGTACTTAAAATACGATATGTTTTTGTCTAAACGTTTCACCAAATGTAAATCTTATCTTTCTAACAAATGGAAATTGTCTCTGATTTAACTTTCCATCTTGAAACAAATATGGATTTTGAAGTAGATTGTTTTAGTGGTTAAAACATAATGTTTTAGCCTTGGCTGGTGGCTCAATGGATAGGTGCCAGCTTGCAAACCCAAAGGTCACTGGTTTGATTCCCAGCCAGGGCACATAACCAGGTTGCAAGCCAGGCCTCCACCCAAGTCCTTAGCTGGAGGCAGGTGAAAGGCAACCATACATTGATGTTTCTCTCCCTCTCTGCCTCCCTCCCTTCCTCTCTCTCTAAAAATAATAAATAAATGTTAGAAAACAAAACATCCCCCCCCCCAAAAAAAAAAACCCATAATGTTTTGAACAGATGTTTTTAAAATGGAAAAAGTTGAAGGAAATTTTTGGATTGATGACTTCTTGTATTAATTCCTTCATAAGCATCTAACATCAGATAGATCTTGACTGACTAATGGGGTGGAAGATCACTGCATGTAAATGATGTTATACAAAGAGGAAAATGCTGAAGATTTCTCAGAATTACTGCTTGTTTCACAGAAAAAGAGTGTCTCTGAAAATGTTTAGGGATTTTGTTTCTCTTCTTTGAACTTGGTGCTTGATTTATATTAAGTTTCAAGCTTTGCAACATGTAAACATTTTGAACATTATTTATATTGATAACTTTGTAAAGAGAGTTAGATTTAATTTTAGCTTAAACCCAACATCTAATTTTTATTTCCCACTTTCCACTCCAAAATCCCAAATGATTGATCATAAACCTTTTATTGGTGCATCCATCTCTATTATGGAGAGAAATATTTGGGACAACAATATTGTCACAGATCCATCAAACTATAAAACAGTCAGTGGCTTAACCTCTCTGGTATTCAATTTGTAGACTCTTGGAACAAAGTCTTTCCAGGAATGCTTAAATTTAAGAAGCACTCTTAAGATTGCTAAAAGTGAAGTCCTGAACTTACAGAGTTTTCAATCTACAAAGAATTGACTTTACAAGCATTACCACTCCTGTTAATCACAGCAAACTCTTCCCTGGCAATAAGCACGTGCTTTTCACTAGAGACAGAAATAAAACTGGTAAAACAGTTAAGGCAGGCACTTATCCATTCTACATTTATGGAGCCCTTGTTTCCTTCATCCAAAGAATGTAACTGTCAGGTACATAAATGAATAGTATGTCATCGCTGACATTGAAGAGAGTCTCATTTAAAGTATAAAATTCAGTTCATCCTAAAATACTTATTGTGAGCCTTCTCAACTCAAGGCTATGTCATAGGCATTAAAGATGCCATGGTGAAGAAGAGGAACCTGGTTCCATCTTCTCTGAACTTAAAGTTCACTGTAGAGGATGATGCTAATACCTGAAGGGCAAAGGCCAACTAACAAGGCAAAGGCGTTGGGGACAGGACATTGCTGGCAAGGGACCAAAGAGGAAGTGTGGGAATCCAAGCTACTCTCTGTAGTAGCTGCAAGGAATGGCAGCGATGTGTTTGAATCACAGAAAGCAGACCAGTGTGGCCTGAACATAGAAAACCATCAAAAAGGTAAATTCTGTTTGGAGTGTAGAGGGTCACACAAAGGATGAAAATGGTATGTGAGAGGATACTGGGTACAGGAAAGCTTTCCTAGAAGAAATGTCATGAAGTGAAACCTAATCAAACGAAAGGCAAGCAGAAGTGCAGGGGGTAACAGAAGGGAGAGGGCATGCGGACAGGTGATGCTGGGCACCGGCAGACAATCCCGAGATAGCAGGATACAGCGGGAGTGCAGCATGGTGCCAAGTGCAGGGCAACGTGGCAAAGAAGAGGAGGCAGGCATACATCAGGGTGGCTAATGGCTACAAATAACAAGAAGGTAAACAACAGTGGCTTGAACAATTAGGAATTCAGTTTTCAAACAAGAAGTTTTGCAGTAAGAACTTAGTGACTTGCATCCAGCAGCTTCACTATGTCAGGGCTGATGACCTGTCTCAGGTCCTCCCTCCATGGGATCAACATGGCTGTTGCACCTGTGGCCATGTCATCCCTACACCATGTTACAGACAGGGACTGTGGCGCAGACAGGCACAGAACAGAACTTTTTCTCTTACAGTACTTCTTTCTTATCAGGGAAAAACTGTCTTCCCCAGTTTACTGTCCAGAAAACTTGCCCTTATATTTGTGTACCATGTCCACCTTATATGAGAAATCCAGTTTTCCTAAGATCAAGGAATATGTCTGAGAAATCAAGATTTTCTTAGCAAGGAAGAGGGGAGGAAATATACCCACTGTAGCAAGTGGAGAGTCTGCCTGAGCAGGGGCAAAGGGTGGAGGACCTCACATTTCCTTGTGTTAAGCAATAGATTTTCCCTTGCAGGAAATAGGTCTGTGGCTGAAACCTCAGCTTATGGTAGCTTAATAGTCATCACATTTTTTTGTTCCTTTAAATTTCCAACATGAAACATTTTTTTCTGTCATTTGTATGTAGGTTTGATTTTTTTCCTTTAGTATGGTCTTTTTTTTATCTATGGGTTTTGTGGATGAAGTAAATATTACCTTAATTCTTTTTATTGGTATTTAACAGAATAGAATTCTTTCTAAGCAGTTTACAATGCAGCTTTCTAGTAGACTCTTTTCACAGATCACAAATGTAGACACATATTTATGCTACCTTATTAATTATTATGTAAACAATTAGTCATATATTAATTTTTCTTTCAGGAAAAATATAATGGCTATAAAAGAAAACATAAAGATTGACATATATTTTTGCTTTTCTATGCAAATGCCTAATAATTACATTTCTCATTCAACCAAGAAAAGGTAGAAGACTAATGAGTTCACTGCTGATGAAAATCTTTTCCTGCATTTCATTTGCTTTGTTCTTTTATGCTACATTAAATGAAGGAATCTAAATAAATTCCTGTCTGCTCAGAAAGATTTCTCAATTACACTATGGACAGTTTATTCTGGTGTTTGCTGCTTTTGTCTAAAGGAAGAAAAAAAGGTGATAAATTTTCATTACAACAATCCTTCTGCAATCTAATGCATAGTCCATTTACTATTTGTAGCAGTTAAGACAGTATTTTTTGAAGGATGGACTATCGTAAGACAATATATGTAGCAGCTGAAACCCATGAATATAAAAGTGAGGGGCTAAATAATGCCCACTGTGAAGTCCTAGCTATGGCTGAAACTTCAGGAAATGATTTTGCAGTAGTGGGCATCTGTAACTGGCCAACTCAGTGCATTGCAACCTATATTCTACCCAAGGTTTGTGTTTTGTCTTCTAGTAACCCCCCACCCAGAACATCCACAGGACTAGGGATTTCTTAGTTTTTCATCATGAAGACCTTTTCCTCAGAAACTTATATGACTTTTAGCTTACATCAGTGTTCATTTGTAATTATGGTTAATAAAACACAGAATGAGAAGAAGTTAACATACATCTAATAATATTCAAAAGTGCATTTTCTGACAAGGTAAATGTGAAGACATGACCACAGGTGATCATCTTCTCTTCCCCCGAAACACTACAAAAAAATGGCATAAAAAGTAAAAAATATTTTAACTAAGAGGACAAAGAGAAAATAGAACTTCAGAAAAATCAGGAGAGTAATATTTTCGAGAGTAGAATAAGAAGAGGGATAATTGACAAAGCAAAGCAGAGCACATCAAAAGCTAGTTGACCACACAAGGAGGTTCTGAAAGAAAATGAGCTTGTTTACCTCACAACCTCCCTATGAGTCTCTGAATGTCTGGGAGCAGGTAATGAGAAAAGTGCAAATCAGTCTAAAGACTGAACACTCAGGTATTGTTTGAATTTCTCTGACAAATACTAAGAAAAAATACTAAGAGAAGAAAAGTTCAATCTCTGGAGAAGTTGACTCAGTAATCAATGACATCAAGAAACTGAGGTTTAGAATGAAAACGGTGATAAAATTGGTCTGCACACATTCCCTACTCTATTCAAACTCTCCTTCTGTCCTGTTCCAGAATACTTGTTTACCTGTGCCTGGCAAAAAGCTGAAGGAAAAGCTGTGAGAACAAATGGAAAAGCTCCAGATAAAAGATCTTTAGAAGTTTAGGAGCTGTCTAAAGACCCGTGGGAGTTCACCCTAAGTGAAGGCAACTCTTTGAATCCTGCACGTTGCTCCAAGCCTCTCTCCTTTCACCAAGTTTGTAATAAGCTTTTTGTACCTTGCTCACACATAGACATGTTTACTGAAGCAGTAACATACATGAGAGGAAATTTTTTCCCATGATAAAACCAAAACAAACAAATGTTTGTAAAAATGAGGCTCAGTTAAAACAAATGGATTAAAAATTATATCTAGAAAATGAAAGCAGGAAAGTATTTTTTAAAAGAATAAGGGTAAAAGAAAATAATATTGTAAATGAAAGTAACTTAGAGTAAAAGAAAGAATGATTAGAAATCAGGAAATCAGGAAACTCTATAAAGTAGCAAAAAAAAACCCCAAAACCCAAGGAGGTGGAAAATAATAATAAATATATTGGAAAATTAAAGAATTCCTGTAGATAGCTCAATATCTAACTACTAGAAATTCTAGAGAGAGAAAAGCAAAAAAGATGTGAGGAAATAAATAAATAAAACACAAAATATCTTCCAAAGTGAAGGGTTTGTGTAAAATTAGTGATGTAATATAGTCGCACAATGGCATATTATCATGAAGTTCCAGAAGAGTTGGGGTTAAGGGCAGAGTTTAAAAACAGTCACAGAATAAATATTAATTAGCTTAAATATCTGAATGGAAAAGAGTAAAACAAGAATATTAAAAATTCCGATGAAAATTATTTTAACCTATAATTTTATACCTAGCCAAGGTAGCAATCAAGAATAAAGACTGAATAAAGGCATTTTCATATGTGCGATAATTAAAAAAAAATTATCTCTTATACTTTGTTTCTTAGGAAACCACCAAAGTTAATAATTCTTGAAAAATGAGATAATAAAGTGGGAAAAGAAAGACTAGAATCAAAGTCTTCTTTACAAAGAGGGGGAAAAAACCCTTCTGACATGACTAACAGACTTTAAGTCTAAAAAGCAATTAGTTTATATTGCTGCAAGAAGTAAATATCTGTTAGAGGTAGATTATCATTTAAAGCAAGCAAGCAAAGCAAAAATGGAACTCTAGGAAATTGATAGATGATTTGAATTATTTAAGTCTTTAGGAAAGTACTGGCTGGTGTTTGACAGATCTCTTACATGGTTTTAAAAAATCATTGGTAACTATATAAAAAGGTAAGCAGTTTTTAAAATAACTATGTAGTAATTACTAATATAAAAAGTCATATAAGAATGAAAACTTAAAATACAGTCTTATCTGAGTGTTTGTGTCCTCTATGTGTTGAAATCCTAATGCCCTATATATGATATTTAGTGGTGGTGATTAGATCATGATGGCAGGATCTTCATGAATGCAATTTAGGACTTTCGAAAGAGGCAAGGGACAGATCCTTCATCCTTCCATCATGTTTGAACATAGTGAAAGTAAGGTAGTCTGCAACCCAGAAGAGGGCCTTCACTAGAACTCTTATTATGCTGGCATATAAAATTTAATTTTAAAATATGAGAAATCAATTCTAGGTACCCTGTCTGTGGTATTTCACATACTTAACATGCATTCAAATGTAGGTTAATATATTTGAAACTTAATGCATAGGTATGTGACAAGTGCTAAAATAGACACAAGCATAAAATAATGCCAAAGTAGAACACGAAACAATAAATTTCAGCAGACATGAAGGAGGTGGGGTAAGAAGATGATTAAGGAAGTTAACTAGACAATTGAACTGGGTTTTCCCATGTCTAAAAAGGGCGTGAATGGATGAATTAGTAGTTGGCCTATAAAATTAATTTCCTAATCTAGTCTCAGAAGACTTTTCTAGTCAAAATAGAATAAAGAGAATTGGATTTACCCTCTTGTTTGAAGCAACTAAAGATGAAAAACATGCATGAAACAATGACACACAAGATTTGACAACAAAGGACAGCGATCCTGCAGAGTAAGGTTGGGAAATAAACAAGGTGAGCTCTGAAACTGCCCTAAAATAGATGGTGATCAGCACCTGAGTGCTGGTTGAGTGAAACAACTCCATTGAAGGGGTAGAAGGACAGTGCACAGACTTTATAGGGCCAGGAATGGGGTCTCTACTCAACCCCAAAGTAGAAAACTTCATAATCAGGGGGCAATGGCTAGTGTCTTGCCTCATTGTTGGGAAAATATTGACCTTCATCCCCATCCCCCAACAAAGTTTTAAAAAGCAAGGCTTAAAAGATCAAACTGTTTCCAAATAACCACATGCAGAAAAAATACCAAGAATATTTATAGAAATATAAAAATATTCAGACACAGAAAGACTAAATTCACAGTTTCTGTCCACCAATAAAAAATAGAAGGCATGCAAAGGAACATAAAAATACAACTCATGAAGAGAAAATACAACCAACTGACTCCAAAATGAAGTGAGGTGGCATCATGTTGCCACCTCATCTCAGTAGTATCCTGAAATATTGGGAACTGGGGTACTTTTCAGTGGGTGACTAAGCACAGAAAAGGTGTTAAAATATAAAGTATAAGTATAAAATCTTGAGCCCTGGCTGGTGGTACGATGGATAAGGTGCCAGCCTATGAACCCAAAGGTCGCTGGTTCAATTCCCAGCCAGGGCACATAACCAGGTTGCAAGCCAGGTCTTCAGCCAGGTCCATAGCTGGAGGCAGGTGAAAGGCAACCATACATTGATGTCTCTCTCCCTCTCTGCCTCTCTCCCTCCATTCCCCTCTTTCTAAAAATAATAATTAAAATCTTAAAGAAGATGAAATAAAATTCAGTGAAAGCAGAAGCTTAGAGCTTTTAAGTAGTCCCAGATATTTGGTGGGAGGCTGAGTTCTCTATCTTAGAAGGAGAAGGGGCTAGGAGAAAATTTATTTGAATCTTTTTAAAGAATTTATACTTGTTTATTTTTAGAGAGAAGGGAAGGAGGAGAGAAAGAGATGGAGAGAAACATCAGTAAGTTGCCTCTTGTACACACTTTGACTAGAAACCAAACCCACAACCCAGGCATGTGCCCTGACTGAGAATCAAACCTGCAACCATTTGCTTTGTAGGACAATGCCCAACCAATTGAGCCACACCAGTCAGGGCTATTAAAATCTTGAAGCATATGGTAGCCCTGGGAGGCTGGATGATTTAAGGATTCTGGCAGCAGACTTGTGGGTTCTACTGGTAAAAATAATTCAATTTTAGGATGGGGAATATTTAAATGAGAATAAAGACATAGCACTCAGGTTGTGTATCAATGGGGTGATTTAGAGCTATTTGAGATGTCCTGGGACTAGTATTGGACACAGTTGGATGATACCAACAGGTGTTCAAGTAACCTCTTTTTTTTCCCTATGACTCTTCATAGAAGAAATAAAGAGGTTAGACAATTTTATCAACCTGAACCCCTGCTTATTTCAGGAAAGGCATAAAACAGACCCAAACCTATTGCTTCAAAACTGAGAGATATCCTGCCCTTGCCACTACCCAGCTCCACTGGTTGGAAATGGTGATGTTGAAGATGAAAAGGGCAGTTCTAAGCTCACCAAACTTCTATATAGGCTCTGACCTTGACTGTCTCACTCGCTGTCCTTGTCTGCTCACATGGTATCAATCAAGGCACCAATACTCCAGCTGTCATTGCTGTCTTGGCCTTTGTGTCTTGCCTCATTGTTGGGAAAATATTGACCTATTTTCCCTATCAGCATTGACCTCTTTGCAGGACAGAGCCCCTCAAAATCAGGTGTGGTCCATAGGGCTGATGAAAGCTCCCCAGAGGCCACCCCAGGAAAACAAATACAATGTAAAACAAAACAAAATAGCAAACCACAATAGTCTGATAGATTCACTTATTATCCAACCAACCCTTACTTCAACCATTTTCTTTCACTTTGAACATTAGTTTTAATTGGAAAAAAAAAAAAAAAAAAAACAGGCTCTATCTTTTCTTTCTTGAAGCTTGAACGCTACCTGTGATAATAATAATAATAATAATAATAATAATAATAATAAACTGCTGTTAATTTAAAGGGTTTACTTAATTAACAACAAAGCTGTAGGATTCAATTCAAGCAGTTACAGCTAAGAAATCTCATTTAGGAAAGATTAACATTCTTCCCTGCTCCTAAATAATAGCAGGTAGCACTTTAAGATCTTGTCCATTCCGGGATTAAGGGTCAGCCCACTGGGCCCCTGCCCAGAGCACCAAATAGCCAAGTGCTGGAAACAGCCTAAATGCCCATCAGTGGAAGAATGGATCAAAAAACTTTGGTACATTTACGCAATGGAGTATTACGCAGCAGGAAGAAAGAAGGAACTCCTACCTTTTGCAACAGCGTGGATGGAACTGGAAAGTATCATGCTTAATGAAATAAGCCAGGCAGGCAGTGAAAGTCAAATGCCATATGGTCTCACCTAAATACAAGAACTTAATGAACAAAACAAGCAAATGAGTAAATAGAACCAGAGACATGCAAACAAGGAACAGATTGACAGTGACTGGAGGGGATGGAGGAAAGGGTGAAAGTGGGAAAAAAAGGGGAAGAGTTTAATCAAGGAACTAGTATAAATGACCCATGGACATGGACAACACGTGGGGATTGACTGTGGGAAACGGGATGCAGTGGGTAGGGCAGGTGAGGGCAGTGGGGGAAAACGAGAGACAACTGTAATACAATAATAAATCAATTTAAAAAATGAACAGTAAGCTTCAAAAAAGGATAAGTGTTATTAAAATAAGTGCAAGTTCAAAAGTTACAATGAGCTAAAGTTGTTATTAATGAATAAAATGTTTTTATAACTTAAAAAAAAAAAAAAATGCAGAGAGCCCTGGCTGGTGTTGCTCAGTGGATTGGCGCTGGCCTGTGAACCCAAAGGTGGCTGGTTCGATTCCCAGCCAGGGCACATAACCAGGTTGCAAGCCAGGTCTCCAGCCAGATCTATAGCTGGAGGCTGGTGAAAGACATCCATACATTGATGCTTCTCTCCCTTTCTTCCTCCTTCCCTGCCCTTCTCTCTGAAGATGGTGAATAAAATCTTAAAAGAAAAAAAAAAAAAAAAAAAAAAAAGGTAGCGAATAATTTCTGCCCCTGCTGGAGAAGGTGTATTCATGGAACTCCTCCCTGTGCAAATATAAATGAGGTTAAAAGGACTGTTCTGTTAAGCTACTTGGAAAGGACAGGTGCTATTCCAAAATGAGCTGCAAAGAAGATTGGCAAAAAAGTAAAACCAAGGCTTTTATTCTGCCCAGCTGGGGTACAAGTTTGGTAGTTCGGTGGCATTGTTCATGAACATGAACGACAGGAGGCTGAGACTCTTCAAAACTGTTTTTTTGCTTAGCTTCCTTTTCTATAAGGAATTCAGCCCCAACCACTAATGCCACTGAATATGATTAAAGAAAATCAATGTGAAAGGATGTATAATATTTATTTGCTGATGCACAATACTATTAAGCCACCACATATCTTGGTCTTACACTAGGCTTTAGGCTTTATATCCAGCCTGGTAGGACCAAAGAACAGAAGTATTAGTAAGGTAATGTTTACATGGCTAGATTTTTAGATACGAAATCTAATGAATAATCAAAATCCCATTTTAACATAAATAACACAGTACAGTGCTCAGTAATTACGTTTCTAGGTTTATTCCACCTGCCCAGACATACTATCTAATCTAACTGATGAGAAGAAGTAGTAAAATGTTATCCTATGCATTTTAACACATTGCCTAACTGCTATTTGATTTGTGGTTGATTTGTAAATAAGAAAATCTTTGAGGCCTGAAGTCAGTGAAGAAGTAGGAGTCCTCTTTTCTGCAGAAATTGGGGGGAAAATTAGTTGCAAAATTAATGAACTTAGAGTCCAAGAAAGAATGTCTTGTGGCACAAGAGTAGGACCTGTGTGTGTGTTTATTCATTCACTGAACATATAGCCTTGTGCACCAAAGAAAAATGCCTATATTCCTGGCATTTTTCTGGGCACTAAGAAAATAGCAAAGAACAAACAAAGTGCTGTTACTATGGAGATTGTATTCTAGTGAGCAAGAGAGAGAGAGACCTATTAACTTTATACAGTATGGCAAATAACAATGGGTGTTACAGAGAAAAATAAAACTGAGTGATGGGGTAAGAGCATGCTGCATGCAGGAACTGGTTGATTTGCTATTTTATTTTACATAGAGTAATGTGGAAAGGCACTGGTGATTAGGTAAAATTTAAGGGCCACCTATAAGAAGTGAGAGAGCCAAGAGTTTATCCAGGGCAACGGTTTCAGGTAAAAGGAGCCGCAAGTGCCAGAACTGGAGGTGTTAGTGCATTCATCCAACAGGAAGGAGAACAATGCCTGTGGCCGGTCCTCAGAGAGTGCCTGGAGGGGCAGCAGAGGACCCAGGTGATGGAAGCTTTCTTGTCTCCTGTTGGGACTTTGAATTATACTCAGAGAGACGGGAGACCACAGAGGTTTTGGACAGAGGAAAGTCATGATCTGATACCTATTTTTCACATGTTAGAATGTTCGTTGAAGTTTAAACATAAAATTTTCCATTGTAGTTGGCATTCAATATTATTTGTATTAGTTTAAGATGCACAGCATCGTGGTTTGGACAATCATATACTTTACAGAGTGTTCCCTCTGACATTTCCAGTACCCACCTGGCACCATACAGAGTTATTACAAAATATAGTCCCCATACTTAACATCCCCACGACACATTGCAACCTCCAATTTGTACTTCTCAGTCTCTGCTTTTCCAGCCAGTCCCCCAGACACTTACAAAGACCCGTTTTGTAGCTGTGTTAAACCTACATCATACAATAGAAGGGAGGCAGGGAAGAGGCACAGTTAGGAGCAATTTAAAAGCCTACGGGAGGAGAGATTCGAGCATGGATGAGGACTGTGAGAGGCAGCCATGAGCGGATATGTGCTGAAGGAAGAGGCCACACAATCAGAGATGGTTTCGATATGAAGTTGAAGAGAAGATTAGGAGTAAAGGAAGAAAGACCCCTAACTGTGAGGGAGGATAGTTATCCTCACTTAAGATGTTTCTAAATGTAATAATTACCAATTTATAAGTAAAGCCTTCCCATAGGAAGCGTGCATTTCTGGGGCAAGTTTTCCTTCAGAAAGATCCATGAATTATTACTTAGTGAAATATTGTTGGGGGCAATTTAAAGTCGGTTACCTCCATAAAAGAAATTTTAAGAGTAGTTCAATGTTCATAAACCTTGGGACTGATTGAAGGAGCCTTATTTACATGATTTCAGTCATGTGTAACCATGAGCAAAGGATCTCATCAAAGGAACATTAAACTAAGATGATGTCCATGTAGGAAAATAGTTTTTAAACAATTAGTTAAAATTCTATAGAAGGAAGTAAAAGTAATTTTTTTAAATCACTGTAAATTCAAAATTGTTAGGACATAAATTTGTATTCTGACTAGTTTTAATGTTCAAATGTGTATTTTATTTAATTTACTTTTCATTATTTTTTTAAATTTAGGATTTTAAAAAAGATTTTATTTATTATTTTTAGATAGAGGAAAAGGGATGGAGGCAAAGAGGGAGAGAAACATCAATGTATGGTTGCCTTTCACCTGCCTCCAGCTAAGGACCTGGCTGGAGATCTGGCTTGCAACCTGGTTATGTGCCCTGGCTGGGAATCGAACCAGTGACCTTTGGGTTCACAGGCCAGTGCCAATCCACTGAGCCACCTGCCAGGGCCTCAAATGTATATTTTAAAATTTTATTTTATCCTTTACATATGATAAAAACTAGTCCTAAATACACATAAAGATTATACAGGAACATGGAACCAATCAGAATTTTGTTATCTCCAGAGATAGTGAGAGATTCTACTTTAACTTTTTTGATTGCTTAAAAAATGTTTTTAATCACTTGCAAATAATTTCAAATATTGATGGAGGAAACTAAAATTACAAGGAAAATTAAAAATGAGGCCTACGTAGAAGCCAACAAGAACATGTGTTGGGGCTGGCCAATAGAAAAAAAAAAATATTGTATGTAGCCAGTTCAAGGCTAAGTTGACAATTGTCCTTTCTTTCGCCAGGAGATAGATGTAAAGGGAGGTCACCGATATTGACCTTAAGTAAACCAAGGCAAGGTACATAGCAGACACTTTGTACATTAACAAAGGATATTCGTTTCCTCTTAACCATAGAAATTCATCTGGGGAAGCAAAAGGAAAAGCAGAAAGCAGGCGATGGCTTGTGGAAGAAAGCTCAAGATGGAAGGCAGACAGTAGATGGAAGGCATACTGAAATTCCAGCAAGGGGTGACTGTCACACTGAAGCTGCCGAGTTATTGCGGGAACCTAAAATTCAGAAGAACTAGACAAGGAGAGATTTAGTAGATGTTAATATGTTTCTGTGATTTGTTGGCCTAGGGAGTGAAAATCAAACAAGCCTTAAGTTAATCTAGGTAATGTTCAACTTTCATTAACCGTTATGTGTTCCGCACATTACAAACATTATCATGTTTCATCTCTGAAGAAATGCATTGCACTTTATTTCACTGTTAGGTTAGCAGAAGCTCTGAAAATCCAAACATGCTCACGCATTTACACAGCGAATACATACCCAGCCCAATGTGTCTGGACACAGGGCTCTTGCCACTAACACGGTGCTTCCTGCTACAACAGACAATGTCTCAACGTCAGGATTTATTTACTGTATTTAGGACCCAAATCTTTTTAAGGAAATAATGAAATAAAGCCTGTCTGCATTTCCCCACTGTCTTGCCTATCTCACCATAGTGTTAGTTGATCCAGAAAAAAAAATTACTTGCCATAAAATGCAATTTAAAATATAACCGATAAAATAAGAGCAAAATGATAAAAAAGTCATGAGAGGCAAGATGTGTAGAATGATTAAATTCCTTTCAGTGGGGAAAGGAAACACACGTAAGTGCAAAAGTAGGCACAGAGAGCCTCTGTAAATGTAGCCAAAGGGGAAATGCACCCTGGGTGCATGTGTCACGAGCTAACAAAAAGAGAAAGGGCAAACTCATTCAGGCACTAGGTTTATCCTCTAAGAATGTGGAGCATGAAGAAATTGTTCATGTGGTGACATTAAGCAATTTAATACATAGGCAACAAGCAAAACATAATGCCTTTGGAGGATGCTATTTAGTTTTAAAAAGTAGGAACTAGATTCACAGATTAGTTTACCAGGAGGATGCTTTCTTTCTCGACTTGTAATTTACCAGCAGGAGGAAACTGTCAGGCGCAAGTCGCTAGCCCTGTGTGAAGTGCCTTCCCGGAAACACTGGAACTGTTCTCAGTCTTAATGGCTCAGGTTTTAAAAGGAATATCCATTTTGGTCAGCTTTACATCCTAGTTCCTTCTACCTCAGAGAAATTTGATTTGGGGATGAAAGTAATAGATTTACACCTTTTTTCCCCACATGCACGCCTAAAAGCTGTTTTCCTTCAAAGTTGCCTGGATCTGTGTTTCTACCGAAGTGAATGAGCAACTACAACTGAATTCCAGTATTGGAAAGTTGTAAACACAATGGATCGAGTTTGGTAAAAATGTGAACGCCTGCAAGAAGGAGGAATCAGTGCACTTGAACACAGCCCTATTGTCCGTCATTTCATTTGCATCACCCAGCACAAAGACCTGGCACCTACAAATGTCAGGAGGTTATAGTTGAGACCTGAATTTTGTATCCTGGCTGTGAGTGGAAGAAATCACGTCATGCCTTTTGCTCACGACATCAACCTATATGTGAACTGTTGGTGACACAAACTGGGGCCGTCTTGGTCAAATTCGTATCACTCCTTAAAATCACTCATTATTGGCTTACATTGTGTCCTATAGTGACTGCAGATCACAGAGATTTCTATCTAAAATAAACCCCACACATTTGGGGCTTTCTGCCAGCTCTTTTGAATGCAAGCATTGAATGTCACATTTATTCCACAGGAAAAGCAAAATTTGTTACAGTGAACTGTTGCTTTTTCCTGCAGTGGCTACCACAGGGAGCAACTAATTTCTCAGAATGCACCACTATAGAAGCAGACTGTCGCTAGTCACTTGAATGCCTGGGTGCCCAACGGGAGAGTAATCTATTTTTTCCTGAGTCTTGGATGTCAGCCTCAACAAAACAACATTGTACAAAGATTACAGATCTAATCACTGTCATTTGAGAAAAACACTACCCAAACATATTGTGAGAAGGAATGAAAATGTTGGTGAAGAAAACAGTTTTGCTTGCTGAAAAACAAATTTTAACTAAGTTTTGGCTTATTGTGTTTCAACTTTATATTCAAATGGGCCATGGTCTTGAACGAACACCATTTGTTAAAGAACCACCAGACAGGAAAAAAAAAACAGGTATGATTCAACTTCCCTTTTTAAATTTCAGAAAGCTTTTTAGGACAAATGAACCTGGTCTCTAAATTGATACTAGCAAGCTAATTGCTCACAGAATGGGTACCATTATTATTTCTCCTTAAAAGCTGTATGATATGAAAAGATAGAATTGGAATATAGAAACAAAGGACTATTCTGCATCACGTGTATAAGAGGTAACCCAAGAGTAGGGGAAGGAGAATGCATCAACTTGAAACCGTGTCTCAAGCTCTGCTATATGAATGTCTAGACACTCATATTTTCGCTAAGACAGCTCTCTATCCTCTTCTAAATAGTCGGTTTCAAAAACACAGTTCAACCCTGTTTTCTGAGCACTTTATAGGGTTCTCTGATTTTGTATGCAAACATTTATTCAAGGTAAATATTACCTTGTTCTGGACAATTTTAACCTGCAAATGTATCTTTAGTTTGTTTCCATCCTCCTCCACCTTTTCCCTTAAGTTCCCATTATATGGCAAATTAGAAACTCACATGGGTGTTAAAAACTTATTATTTATTAAATAAATAAGTAAATAAATAAAACTTTATTGGGGGGACAAATTAATAAAGAGTTAACAATAAAAAATAACAGTTTACCAATAATAAATCTCTGTTTGCACCTTTATCTAACTAGAATCTCAGTAATTTTCTGTAGATAGATATTTGTTCCCTTGAAAATTCCATTTATCTAAAAATTAATATATTCATGAAAAAGTCATAAAATTTTCTAGACCATATTTTATGTAATTTAGTTCTCATAATCTACCTTTGCATTAGAAATTACCATTATCCTCACTTTAAAAACGGTCAGATAAGGTACCAGCCTGCGAACCCAAGGTCACTGGTGTGGTTCCCAGCCAGGGCATATAACCAGGTTGCAAACCAGGTCTCCTGCCTGGCTGGAGGCAGGTAAAAGGCAACCATACATCGATGTTTCTCTCCCTCTCTACCTCTCTCCCTTCCTCTCTCCCTGGAAATAATAAATAAAATCTTTAAAAATATATATTTAAGAAAAACAATGTTAGGTAAATTGCTTTGGGTCATAAAAGAAAAATGGATTCAGAATGCTAATGTAGGCCAATTCTGCCTAACTCCAGAGCCTAGATCCTAACCACTATTACGTGCTACAGTCATCTTAGATAATCTAATCTATCTCTTCAAGGAGGAAATGTAAGCATTAGGGCTTCTTAAAAAGATAAATGGCTCCATCATTACTATTTGATTTTTCTCCACATTGATCATTTTCTTCACTCATCAAAGAAAGAGATAATCTTATTAGGTATATTTTAAAACCTTACCTACTTTTGAAATATAAAATGAAAATTGGGTGAGGTCTCTATTTGCTTCTATTTCTGACTTCCACATTCTTCAATGGAATACATTAGAGTCATAGCTTCTAACATGATACTGAAAAAAAAAAAAGGACTATAATGTGTTATTATCCAACTGTCTAGAACCCTCTCAGATATCCATCAAACAAGTCTTGCCTTATTTGATATATCACCACTGTGACTAGGAAGTTTCTAACCTAAAACAAAAATAAAATGGTAATGGTGATGCAGAACTGGGTCCTGACCAAGGACAAAGATTAAGGGAAATCTTATAGCAAGATTATATATGGTGGCTTTTCTCTCATTAACGTTGTTTTACAATTTGTGTTATCATTGATGTTAATTTTAAAAATGTTATGTTTTAATAATTTTATCCAAATATTGTAGTTTGGGGGTGTGTTAAAAGCCCATTAAGTTATCTATGAATGCCAAAAGTTTTAATTGCCTTGCTATGCGCTAATTGGTGGTAACGAGGGGGGGGGGCAGGCATCTCCTATAAGTAAGCTAGAGGTTGCTCATTGCTCAGGGGCTAGTTTTCATTTTCATGATATTAGAACGCAAACTTATTCATTTAATGTAAAAATGAACCTACTCTGCACCATCTAGCATGAGAGATAGCGGGAATAAAAGGAAGTATTACATTAAAAAAAAATCCCTAGTCCAGAGGGAGTTAGATATATTATTTGAGTACCATTGAGCTTATGTTGACAGACAAGCAGAGAGATTAAGCATGTTTTTGGGAAGTCACAGGATAAACATCTCATGAAGAAAAACTGGCACATTTGCTGGATCTTGAGGAATATAGAGAAGGACCTTGTATTAAGCAGTTTTCTGTTTATCCTGGAAACACTTGGGAACCTTTGGTGAACACTAAGCAGTAGAATAACAATTATATATAGTATTACATGACATATTTAAAAGCAAAACTCTTATAATAGAACTCTTATACAGACAACTTGCAACTCATGCAAACCATTTCTTTGTAAAAATACTCAAACTGGAAATAGAAGAGAACTTCCCCAACCTGATAAAGAGCACCTAGGAAAATCATCACACTTAATGGTGAAATATGGAAAACTTTTTCCCAAAACCAGGAATAGGACAAGATGTCCACTCTCCTCATTTTTATTCAACATTGTACTGAAGATTCTATCCAGGATAATTAGGCAATACAAAGAAATAAGAGATAGTCATATTGGAAAGGAAGAATTAAAATTATCTCTAATTGCAATGGATATTATCTCCTACTTAAAAATACCAAGCATCATCAATAACAAGCTATTAGATCTAACAGGTGAGTTCAGCAAGGTTGCAGGATACAAGGTCAATATACAAAAATCAATTGTATAATTCTGCATTAGTAATGAATAACCCAGAAATGAATTTAAAAACTATCTTATTTAGAATAGTATTAAAAATTAAAATAATTAGGAATATATTTAATAAAAGAAATGTCAGATTTGTACACTAAAAACTACAAAATCTCACTGAAAGGGCCTTAAATAAATGGAAAGTTATCTCATGTGGAAGATTAAATATTATTAAAAGGCAATAATCCACAAAGAGTTTTACTGATTCAATACAATCCCTATCAAAATTTTAGCTGCAATTTTACAGGAATTGATAAGCTTTTCCTAAAATAAGGAAGTGGAAATGACTCAGAAAAATCAAAACAAGCTTGAGGAAAGAAAAAACAAAAAATGTGTAAGACTCACACTTGCCCATTTCAAAATATATCTCAAAGCTATAGTAATCAAGGTTCTGATATTAGCATAAGCACAGATACCTAGATCAATGGAATAGAAGAGAGACTAGAACTAAACCCATATATTTACGAGAAATATTTTTTGGAAAGGATGCTAAAACAGTAGGGAAAATCATAGTCTTTTCAACAAATAGTTCTGGGAAAACTGGGTATCCATGTGCAAAATAATAAAGCTATATTCCTAAAGCCATATACAAAAATTAACTCAAAAAGGATCAAAAACCTAAAGGTAAGAGTTGCAATTACTAAACCCTTAGAAGAAAATAGGATTTGCCAAGGTTTCTTAGAATCATCAAAATAAAAATAATAAACTGAAAACCCCCAAAAGTTAGAGTTTTGTGTTTCAAACAATGTTCTTACGAAAGTAAAAAGATTACCCAGAGAATAAAAGAAAATAGTTATAAATTATATATGTGATAATGGCCTAACATGCAGAATGTATAAGAAACTTTTACAACTTAATCATATGACAAATAATCCAATTAAAAATAGGCAGAGGATTTGAATAAACATTTCTTCAAAAGAGAGATGTAAGTCATCAATAAGCACATGAAAAGATTCTCACCATCTTTAGAAATTAAGAAAATATATATCAAAACAATGAGATACTACTTCACACCCACAAAGATGGCTACAATGAAAAAATGGACAATACCAAATGTTAGTAAAGATGCAGAGAAATTGGAACCCTCATACACAGGTAATTGGAAAGTAAAATGGTGCAGCTGCTTTGGAAAAGGGTCAAGCAGTTTCTCAAAAAATTTTTTTAAAGATTTTATTTATTATTTCAAAGAGAAGGGCAGGAAGGGAGGAAGAAAGGGGAGAAGCATCAATGTATGGTAGCCTTTCACCTGCCTTCAGCTAAGGACCTGGCTGGAGACCTAGCTTGCAACCTGGTTATGCACCCTGGCTGGGGATTGAACAAGTGACCTTTGGGTTCACAGGCTGGCACCTTACCTATTGTGCCACCAGCCAGGGTTTTGTATTTTTATGTCTGCTAGCTTATTAAATATATAAAAATTATATAAATACTGTTAAATATGTATTAAATAGAGGACAGTATTATATTATGATATACATAACTAATATAGTATGTATTTATAATTATATATACTATTGACTGTTGAAAAACTAGAACAAGGATTTTATTTATAGTTTTATTACCTCTTGAGTATCAACTGCCTCTTTCTTGATTCATTAATATTAACACTATTTTAATATATTCAATTTTCTTTAAAACTTTACCCACTAATTATTAACTCCTTTGAACAATTGTAAGTGCTTAGTGCTTATAACTGGGTCTGTGTTAAGCCCTGAGGACCTTGATACTCTGGTCCACCATCTTGGAATCTCCAAGTAGTTGAATCACTTCAATGAAATTCGGAGGATAGCATGAAAACATCAGCCCTTCAATGGTATCTTTACACCCATCTAACCTCTTATTTCATTCTTCCTGCTGCCAAGATGACAGCTTACACTGTGGTTATAAAAATCGAACACAAGTTTCTTCTTCCTCTTTGATGAGAGGTTCACTTTACGTGGCAATTATAACTGTTTTTCATTCTTTTTTAATGGACAAAAGTAATATAACTGTCAACTAAAAACATGTTTAAATATTATCAAGTATTTGGAAGATTTGACTGACATATATCCCTTGGAGCGGAAATGTGCCATGTGAAAAGAAGGAATGGTTACTTCTTCAGTGGCGTGATGTAAATTAAATTTCAATTTCTAACTTTGGATAATAAGTAAAGTTATGGAAAAGCAAAGTGGAACAATGGCAACTTAATTATTAAATGTCAACACCAAGATAAGGTCAATAAGCCCAATAACTATTACTTATTTATTTCCTATCACCATTTATCCTTATATACCTCCTTCCATCTCTATCCATCCCCCCACCAACAATCTCTACACTGTCTGGGCCAATAACTATTTGCTTAATTTTAAGAAATAAAGGAAACTGTAAAATTATCTAAAATCCATTAAAATGTATGTATGTCAGAATTGGAAAGTCATATGAGAAATGTGATCTAACAATGAATTTTACTCACTAACCTCACTATTTTATAGCCCTTTGGATTTTAAATAGTCTCTGAGGGGGGTATTCTCACAGGCAGATGGATAAACTACCTTATTAATTAGGCTTCTGGTAACTTAAGTAAAAACGTACATACAGGAACGCACATAAGAAAAAGCATTTTCTTATGGCTGAGTAGTATTCCACTGTATATATGTCCTGTTTCTACTCTTTCCAATCATCTAGTAAATGACATTTAGGTTGTTTCCATGTTTTGGCCACCATGAATAATGCTGCAATGAACATAGGGGTACAAATATTTTTATAAGTAAATGTTTTCAAAATTTTGCAATAATGTGGTTGGAATTTGAGAATAGCATGCTAAGTGAAATAAGTCACATGGGAAAAGTCAAGGCTGTATAATTTCACACATACATGGGTTATAAAACAGAAATCAATAAACAAACAAATAAGACAAACAAACAAAAACTCATGGACAATAATTACAAGAAAAGAAGGGTGGGAGGGAAGTAGTAAAAGTAAAGGGGGTCAAATTTATGGTGACAGGAGATTTGACTTTGGGTGGTGGGCACAGAATGTAATATATGAATGATATATTATAAATTAGTGTCACCCTGATAAAGTTTTTTATAACAAGTACTTTGCAGAGATGAAGATATAATTGAATATTATATTTGAATGTGGTGAAATACAGATTGTGGTTAAGCATCAAGGCAAGGGAAAGATAATAGCTTTTGTATACAGGCCATGTTCCTAGCAAATGAGCTAGATTTCTACTAGCGGTGAGCCACTCCACATATCCAGTCATATAACACCCATATTGCTAAATGTTTTCACTTTGCAGAAAGAATAGTCCTCTTTTTTGAATGAAACTGAAGCTGATGGAAATAACGTGGATACTTGAACTGCAGACTTTCTTTGAGCTCTGCCTGACTGGATGTGAACTTCAAGCTGGCAATGGTGTTGTGAGAATGTACTGAATCCCAGGAACAAAAAGGATCAGTCCTGCCATTCTCAGCTTCATTTAAAGAATGGTTTGTATAGTAATATGAGCAGCAAGAAATCTGTTCTTCTCCTCCAGCTGGGATAGTCACGCTGGGCAGATCTATTTAACCATTCCCAGCTAAATATTTACAACAATTCACTTTTGTTTTAAAGCTTGGTCTAGATATTTAGAAACCATGAAGAGTTTATTTTCAACAGTCACAAATCAAAATTTTTGACCTCAGTGGAAGATAGCTGTGTATAGTATAACTTTTTGTGTGTGTGCGTTGGTATTATATTGGAGCCCAAGCCCTGAAGGGTGTGAAATACCGAGTTCTTCCTAGCCAAAACTTACAGGCAAGCCAGGTATTGTTTTCATTGCTAAGTTACTACTTAAACTACAAGCTGTTCTCTCTAATATGTACTGAAGATTATAAAACTTGAACTAATTAACCAGCATGTAAAAGCAGAATTGTGGGATTATCATCTAGTATTTTAATTAGGTTTCATGAAAATGTAATTTTGTTTCTGTGCAACCTTGCAGAAAAATAAGGAAAAACTGTGTCTAATTATGAATCAGCTTTTTGAGATGAGCTGTTTATAGAAAGAAGCACGCATTGAACGTAATACTAAGAGTAAAGATATTAAGTTATTTCAAAATAACCTGCACATAAAATAGATAGGAATGTGTCTTTCAGGGAAGTTACCAGACAACGCAGAAATGGAGCCTGATTTGGGGGCTCCTCACTTCATTCTCTGTACACCACCACTTTGGACCACCAGCAAGCAATTCTTCCTCTTCAAATAGCATTAAAAGTCCTGAGCTCTCCGCATAATCTCTCCCTTCCATGTCCGCTTCTCTAGGCTGTTTATGCATGTGCAAGTGTGTAAAATAAAGCATATATGTAACTAAGAGCACAACACAAAAGTATACACATTAATGGTGTATGGTTTTCATTCTCTTAATGATATCTGTAGAGGAACAGACATTCCTTGTTTTAACGTACTCCAATTTGCAATCTTTTCCATTATGGTTAGTGTTTGTTGTGTGTATCCTATTTTATAATTTTTCCTATCCCAAATAATGAAGGTATTATTTGCCTTCTAAACTCTGTCATTTTGCCCTTTGCAAATTATTTTGTCTTCCATTATTTACATAGAATTTTTTTTTTTTTTTTGTATATGTGTTTTTATAACTGGGATGAGGTGGAATTCAATATTCCAGGCAGAGACCTTGAGATTTCAAGAAGTTGGGTCTGATGAGGAGGGGCCAGAGCCAGGACAGGGGGTAGGAGGACAGGAATGGGGTTGCAGAGGCAGACCTGGGCCAGGTAGACAGCATTGTAGCTCTTGGTAAACATGTTCATTTTATTCTAACTATATGGGAAACTATTGGAGAGTGGAGAACAGGAGAGTCATAGATAAGATTTATATTTTTAAGAATTGTTGACTACTTGGTGAATAATTAACAGAGACTCTAAAGAACAGACAGGTGGGTGGAGCTCTTAGGAGCTTTTGCACTTGGCCAGGTGGGCTAATGGAGGCTTGGATGAGGAAACGTGGACAGACCTGAGGTTTGTTTTGAAGGTAAAGCCCACAAGATTTTATGATGGATTAGATCTGTATTTGAGAGAAAAAATAATAATTGTGGAATATAATTCCAGGGTGAAAATACTTATCAATATAGGAAATAATATCAGTTAAAATTTCAATGACTTTATGAAACTTTGGTCTAGGATAAGAATCTTTATCACCATACCACCAATTTTGCACTTCATGATAAAAAGTTAGCTCATGTTTGGTAATGCCTTCCTAGTAGATGTATAAGCTCATCAGTTCCTGGACCTCAAAATGAATATAATAAATAATTTCCATATATTTATCAAGTACTCTCGTAAGTACTACATGTGCCCTGCCCAATCTGTGGTTTTGCTTTTTGTGTTTTCTGTTACTTCCTGTCAACCAGGGTCCAAAAATATTGAGGGAAAAATCACAAAAATAAACAGTTAATAAACGTTAAATTGTTTTGAGTAGTGTGACAAAATCTCAAGTTGTGCCACTCCATCCTGCCCAGACATGAATCATCTGCTTGTCCAGCATATCCATGCTGCATATGCAACCCTTGGCCTTAATCACTTAGCAGCTGTCCGTGTTATCAGATCAACTGTAGAAGTATCACAGTGCTGGAGTAACCCTTATTTTACTTACATTGTTCTAATTCTTCTATTTTATTATTTGTTACTGTTGTTCCTCTCTTACTGCACCTAATGTATAAATTGAACTTTATCATAGGTACATACCTATAAGCAAAAACATAGCACATGTAGAGTTTAGTACCATCTATGGTTCCAGGCATTCCCCTGCAGGTCTTGGAACTTATTCCCATGGAAAGTGGGGGTTACTGTCTTGGATTTTAGAATCCCCTTGAGTGGTGGGCAGAAGCACTGGTCCTTTTTGTTGTCAGCTGAGGAACATTATGATATTTAATACATGCGGAAGTCTTATGACTCAGGCATTCCTAACCTTTTTGGCTTATCTTGTGTAACCTCTGTAAGAGAAATGCCAGTGGCAGATCACAAAAAAACACTCGTAAAATGTTTGCTCATTACTTTATGGAATGGGGCGCATCTTCTGTATCTAGACAAGAAAAGATTTTAACTAGGCACTGATTACACCAAGAGGCTCAAATGTGGAACTCTTTTTCCTTCTACTTAATGGTTGTATCTGTTTTAAAGGACGTTTATCTAGAAATATTTAACTTTTCAGGCCTAAACCTATTTTCTAGTGAAGATATATGGACATATCCTGGCATAGGACCCTGTTAGACTTTCTTAATCTGTTTGTTTGAATTCTCTTTACCGAGTGAGTGTGAAGTGAATCATGAATGATAAAGAACAAAATGCTGTTTTGACCTGAACTTAAAAATTTAACAGAAAGAACAAATCATCATCAGCAATTAGTATAGAAACCCAGATGGTCAGATGAGGCAAACTATCAGCTGATTTTTATTAATTTCTTGAGGAAATGTTTAATGCTGAAATGAGGTCTTCAGAAATTAACCTAAAATATGGCATTTTGCCAAAAGCCTAACTTAATTAATTCCAACTGGGTTAATTTGAACACATTAGCATTGTTTATCTAAAGAGAAAGGACAAGTACAATAAGTTCTAATGTAGTGGAGTGAACATTAGGCTGAAATTTTTAAAACAATATGGGTTCAAGTAACAAGATTTTATAATCCAAATATATTGAATTGTCCCTCTCAACAAACTTATAATGATGATCATGTATAATTTCCACCAATCACCTGATCATATCATTCTAATTTGATCTTCACCATTACCATTGATATTAGTAGTTTATATTTATCGAACGTTTATACCAGGCATCAGGTACTATTTAAATTTTCCTCATAATCTGCAAGTTAGGTGAATTAATTAAGTTTTTTGGTGATAACCAAGACAAGTGGACTTTGCCTAATATGAACAAAATAAAATATATGCTAAAATTGAAAAATGGAACTAAGGCAATTTAAAGCCTGTCTTTGATATCAACCAGTTTCAAGGTTTTTCTCAGACTTTACAAAGTTCTATGCAAGGTTCACATTCTTAGGAGGGTCTTTTTTGGGTTCACTCAAATATTGGCCTCACCTTGTCCAGGTGCTTTATTCTGGTTAAGGCTAATTTTTTAGCTTTGAAGGTAGAACTAAAGGGAAGTTCCTTCTTCTTTAATATATTTGACATTTACACAGAGAATACAGCATACCAGATATAAGCGAAGAGGGGAAAAACAGAGGAGTCAATGCTACCTCCCAGGTTTCCAGCCTCAGCAGAGAAAAACGGGGAGGATTCCCAGGTTATATACAGGTGGTAAATATGTGGTAGGATGATTTTTAAAGCCTACATGTCTCAAAGAGATGGGTCAGTCTCAATGACTTAGTAAGAAACAAAACTTCTCACAGTGCTCTTCATCAAGAGAAAATTTTTCAAGGGAGCATCAAATTAACTAATTTTTGCATCAGACTACATGTGTGTTATGTGCCACTGAGTTGGCTCTGACTCCTGGAAACCCTGGGAATGAATGACATCTACAGTGTCCTGTCCTCAACAGCCTGCTCAGCTCCTGTAGAAACATGTTTATGGCTTCTTTATGGAGTCAATCCATCTTCTGTTTGGTCTTCCTCATTTCCCGCTGCCTTCTGTTTTTCCCAGACTTCTTGCCTTTTATGAAGAACTCTGCCTTCTCATGATTTGCCTTAAGTCAGATTGCATAGTGTAAGTAAAAATGCAGAAACTGTAAATGCAATTAAAATAACAGATTAGTATCTGAAAGAGAGGAGGTAAAGCTACTTCTAGAGAACTGGTGACTCATGAGAAAAACTGATTATGTAACAAGTATGACTCATTTTATTTCATGCTACTGAGAGTGGAATCAACAGGTATTCTCAGCTTCCCTCCTAAAGAAACAATCTTCAATAGAACATTTCACCTAACACTTCTAGATTTAACTGTAAATTTTGTCATTTAGCCTGTTGATAGAATTCTAGGAGCCTCGAACCTCCCAGTACAGAATACCTACAGGGAGCAGAACAGCTATCCCAGGTCTAGCTGGTTTACTACTGTATCTAATCTCAGCCATGTTCTCCTTGTTCAGGTATCTCTATTTCACTTGGTAACCTGTTGTCTTTCTGAACTACCCTGTTACAGATGAGACAGTGTTACAACTACTAAAGGTGTAGATGTGACAGCTGACAATGAAGAGAGAGTCCTAAGAAATACCAAACAGAAAATCACAGCTATCCAGGACAAACCATGTGTTTCAGAAATCCCCAAAGGCAAGACTGATTGCAGCACTTGACTTGAGGTTCATAAGGAGCAGCATGAGTCATCAAGAAAATATCAACCCATGTTCAAACATTTCTATTTGACTAAGACTTGGGAGTGTATAATAAACTGAGTTAGAAAGCAGTGTCATTTAAGGGAAAAGGTCAAACTTCTCTCTTAAAAGTTAACTTGGTTGAAACCTTCATTTCCTTATGAAGCTAGCATTGAGCTTTCACCAAAAGATGCCTCACCAAGTGCTGAGATAAAGTTTACATCTACAGAAAGCTAAAAGCAGCACTTAGTGAAGTCCATAGTGCTCAAGTCCCAAACATTATATGCAACATGTGAAAGAATATTTTAAATGTTTCTTATTCCAATGGGCTCATTTATTAGCACTTATTATGTGTCAAGAACCATATTGATTTCCTTTCAGAGGTCATCTGACTTAATCTCACAACAACTCTAAGAAATAGACATTATAATCCCCAAAGTACTGTCACTTTCTTGGCTGCCCTCGGGTCCTGCGGTAGACAAGGAGAGAGAATTTGAATTCTGGTCATTTAATTCTAGAGACAGTGGAAATCTCTGATTCAGGGAGATTTCTTTTTCATTGGGTCAGATGTAAGCACTATTCAAAAACAAGACATTCTTCTTTTAAAAAGATTTTATTTATTTATTTTTAAAGAGAGGGGAAAAGAGGAAGAGAGAGAGGGAAAGAAACATTGATGTGCAAGAGAAACATCCATCAGTTGTCTCTTGCATGCCCCCAACTGGGGACCAGGCCTGCAACTCACACATGTGCCCTAAACTGGAATGGAACCCAGGACCTTTTGATCCACAGCAGCCAGGGCAAAAAAATAACATGTCTTTTTCAAGTGTTACTGTGTGTTGTCTTAAACCCAGATTGATTAAAGAAATGTAGGTCTGTGTTTCAAAGTGAAGTTGAAATCCTTTTTCCTTTTTTAAATTTAATTTTATTGTTGTTGTATTGCATCCATCCTCTTTTTACTCCCCTCTGTCCCCTTCCCCATGAAGTTGAAATTCTTGATTAAAATAAAAAAGTTACAAGAGAGAAATTGACAATTTTAAGGTATATTTTTAACTAGCAGAAATCTATCATAAATGTGTGGTTTCATCAATCTCATGAATGTCACCAAACCTATAAAATTTTGTTTATCTATCAAGATGTTTCTTGAATAAAACCTGTATTAAAACAAACTTGCTAATTTATGGAATGAATAGTCTAAATTAGGAAATATACTAACTACAAGGAAAATGGAGACCTATAGGGGATATTGGGGAAAAAATGACTTTCACAGTTATTACTTTCAAATAGGTATAATACGTATGTATAGCTAGCAATATACATAGTTACTGTACTATTTTAAATAAGATATCTCAAAGTAAAGAATCTATGTTTTGAAGTTCTGCTTCAAAAAGAAAAATTCATCTGTTATTGCAGGTATCAATATGTTTACAAAAAATGCTCTGAAAAGTAGTTTCTTTGGAAACCATGCTTGGCAAACTCATATGCAGAAAGGTTACAAAGATATGTTTAATTCAAGTCAAATGGTCACAGATACCTTAATTAACAGAACTTGAGAATTTCTGTGAGTTCTAATCTGTGAAATATTTTAAACTTCTTCAGTAATTGATTACACTGTGATTGTGCTTTCAAATGCCAAAGTTAGAGGAAGGGAGGTCAGAGAAAGAGTCCCAAATTATCTGGTCATTACATGTTTATTTGAATGCTATGCTAAAGAAAAATTTCAGTGAATATAATAGCAGCAAATTGCTCACTGATGACTCAGGCTCCTGTTTAGTTTGGTATTTTCAGGAAAATACAGTTACCTTAGCAACTAGCATATCACATGGAACATGCTGTAGCATGCCCAATGTTTCCAAGTCAAAGTCTTATCCTTCTGGAAGAGATCATACCAGGAAACAGGGAGATAAATAAACTAACCTCTTCACATAATAAATGATGACATTTATCTTACTAGTATGTAGAATATAAAGTAAAATCAGTTTTTCTTTGCTACAATTTTATCAAAGTGGCAATATGCATATTAAACAAATAAAAAAAAAACATAAACTACAGTATATAACTTAAATGGACAAAGTAAATCTTCAATAAAATCAACCCCTCAATATTATATTGACCAACATAAGCATATACAACTGCATAATCTTCGGGGGGGAGTATTATAGTCTTAAAAATATAAATAACAAGTTGTTATCACCAAACACCAAGAAGTAGAAGTACTTTTATTTTGGTGGTAGTAATTCCTAAAGTTGACAAAATTATACTTTAAAAATTCTGCCTTTCCAAGTCTAAAACAACCTGTTTGAATGTGAAAGATGCAAGTAAACTGGCTGATATCTGCATTGTCTTAGAGACCTCAGTCTTACTAATTTAAAGGAAATAAGTGCCTTAAATTTAATCCTTTACCTGTGCATTGCAGAAGAAACAGGCATCCATTGCTTGCCTCCCCAGAGCCCAGATTTTTCAGTGACAACACAGAAAATGTTCCTGCCTTTGCAGAGTTTATGTTCCAGTTGGAAGTGGCATACAATGAAAAAGAAACAGAGTAAATTGTATTGTGGTTCCATAAGCATATGGAACAAACCAACTCTTCCTCTACCTCCCTCTCTTACCCTCCCCTCCTAGACAATTCAGTCGCTAAACTAGAGGAGGCAGAACTGGCAGAGCAAGGAGAGGAGAGGCAGTTGGGCCCCTGGTGCTTGTTATCAGAGCCTGAGCAGGGGAGGGGCACCTGCTGTGGACTGGGGAGGGGGGCGGTTCAGTGTGCAGGAAAATGAACCGAGGGTGGCAGGAGTCAGGCCTCTCACTGTTGGAAAAGGGGATTACAAGGTCAACAAATGAGAAAACTAGAACAAATCCTGCCTATGCAGTTGGACTGGAAACTTTATATTTGTTAATATATGTGTAGATAAATATAGAAATAAATACATGTAGAAATATATACTTTACAATATATAACAAATATTTCTAATATACATGTGTATTATATAGTAAATATATCATTATATTTTATATTAAATAAACATATAAAAATATATGTTTCTCAGTGGAAAGACCCAGGCAATATATTATATGATAATATAATAGGCATATTACATGTAATATAATATTGTCTGCTGAGAGAGCTCCAGCACCAAATTCGAAAAACAATGAGCATCCATAGAGCCCCAATCTTGCATTCTAAATCCTATTTTTCACCAAAGGGAAACAGGGATTCTTGAAAAGATGGCCAATGCAGAGCATGAGCAGGGAAAGCACAAGGCGAAGCCAGAAAGTCTAATCATGGTAGAAAGTTGGGAAACACTGAAATGATGATTGAAAGAGGAAAAAGAAGTCAAAAGGAACAAGAAGTCAGCTTGGAGAGGCTCCCACGAGCCAAACCTGGGAGTGTGAGCATCAAAGAAAGTGACAGCAATGGTTAAAACATAATGTATAAGACAGGGAACCATTAGTTTATGCAGGTTTAAATCCATAAATGAAAAAATAATGGAAATTTGACAAGGAGCATTATGTTTACAGTTTTAAAGCCCCCCCCCCCACCCCCCAATGCTTAACAAATGACAAAAGGAAATGAGTAATTCTAGTGGAGAAACCTGGCAGACACCACATTAATCAGGTGATCAAAGTGAGCATCGCTCATAAAGGGCGGGACCAAAGTCATTGCCACCCAGGAGGCAGCAATGGAGGCTTGTGGCATCATTTCTAAGATGTTTTAGCTAGGGATTCGTAACAAAATCTAATTGTAAGGAAGGATGGGACAAATCCAAACAGCAGGGCATCCTACAAAATAGCTCGCCTGTAATGAGGTCATAAAAGTCAAAAGCAAACAAACAAGCAAAAACAAATCTTCCAGATTGAAGAGACTAAGGACAACCGAACACGATGCATGATTTTGAATTGGTCCCTCTGTTACAAAGGATATTGTTGGCACAACATGAATATAGCCAAACATTTAATTGGCAGTTGAGTATTCAGGTTAATTTTCTGATTTTGTTAGTTGTATTGCAGCTGTGTAAGAGAATGTCCATGTTGGTAGGAAGTAGCCCCTAAAACAGCAGAGAGCCTTGGGGGTGCCATGTTGGCGGTATCTTTACCGCGGTGGTTCAGGGAAAATGCTTTTTGGATCATGCTTCTACCTTCTTCCTGTCGTGATTGAGTCAGAATCTAACTATGCAGAAAGGGGATATGGTAGTTGGTGACTGCACATGGCAGATTCTTTAAACTGGTGTCATCAGGAAAATATTCTCTTTCGAGGTGGTATTTCAAGCTGAAAAACAAGAGCCAGTCATTCAAAGACCGGGCTGAAGGGCCTTCCAGGCGGTGGGAGCAGCTGGTGCAGAGACTCTGGGCATGAGGGAGTTCAGTGCATTCCAGGAATTGAAAAAAAAAATTTTTTTAATTAAAAAAAAGGGGGTCCAGTAGAGGTGGAGCCTAATGAACGGGAGAAGCAAGAGGAAAGGTACAGAGACGACCTGTGGTGGAGAACCAGGATGGTAAGAAGTTTGCAACTTTATTTAAGGTGCCAAGGAAAACCATTGAAGGATATTTAGCTGGTAGAATATGAACTTATTCATAATTCTTAAAACCGCTCCACAGAAAGGGGGCCAAGAGCAAATGGAGAAAGGTGTTACACATTTTGGAAATAAAAGTGTAAGATTGACCATGATAACTCTTGAATGAGGATATGGAACAAAGAAAGGGTAAAAAGAGCAATTATGCCTTATTTAGAGCTTACTACATGCCGAGCAGCCTCTAATCACTTCACAAAAATTTACTTGTTCATGTGTCCCCATAATATTCCTTGGAGACAAGTACTGTGGTTAGCCCATTGCAAAGATGTTGAGGCATGAAGAGGTCAAGTGATGACTGAAGTCACATGGACAGCAGGTGGCAGAGCTGTGATTTGCTCCATAATTGCAAACTTAACTCTATAGCGTCTACTTTTCTTTCTAAATCAACTTTTCGAGGTATAATTTACATATACTCTATCTAATACACCACCTATAAGTGAATAATAGTTCAATGATTTCCTTTTTACAAATGGTTAAAACTGTGTAGTTACCACCAGAGTCAAGATAGGGGGTAGTTCCAACACTTATCTTCCTCCAACCCCAATCCTGATGCCCCCCCCCCATCTCCAGGCAAACATTAATCTGCTGTCTTTCATATTCATTTAGCTTTGCCTATTCTAAAACAAATTTTTGAATATATGCACTCTTGTTGCCTGGTTTCTTTTACTTAGCACTTAAATGTTTTTAAAGGCACTCCCCCTCCTATGTTGTTACATGAATCCAAAGTTCATTTCTTTTGCTTGCAAATTCTCTTTTAATTATTTCTAATCCATTAACTGATCGATGGACATTTGGGCCCTTTCCCATGTTTGGCTATTTCAAAGAAGGCTACTAGGAGATTTGTGTGTAAGTCTTTTTTTATAACACATTGTTTCCATTTCTTTTTGAATGAATAGGAATGGGATTGCTATATCATATGTTTCATGTGATGAGTAACTAATAAGCAGTTTTCCACAGTGTTGTATCATGTGATACTGTCTTCAATTATGTATAAGAATTCCACTTGCTCCCCATCTTTGACAGCAGCTATGGGTTTGGGGGAGAAAGAATACAGAGGTAAAGTGGCATTTTCATCTCATGACATTAGGTCAGGGTACATAGTACCAACATGATGCACCACCATTGGTGTTGGCCTTGATCGCTCTTTTGAGGTCATGTTTGTGAGATCTCACCACTGTACAGGGACTCTTTCTTCACCTTTGCATATGGAGCTCTTTAGAAAGAGGCCACTGCCCACAGTTAAGGAATGTAGAGTATTTGTCTAAATTTCAATAATCTCCCCTTTATGCGAGGTTTCATTTGTCTCCCTTTCAGTTACCCATGTGAAATGAAAAAATTCTGCAAACAAGCTATTCAGAAGGTTCAAATTGCATGCTGTGCTGGCTAGTGTGAGGACATCTTGAGACTTCTCTCTCTGGGCCTGCCTCCCGACGCCAGTCATACCTTTGTTCTGTGCATCCAGGCTGCTGTGTGCACTCCCTGCCTGTTAGCCACTTAGTGGCCCGCTCAGTGCTCAGGCTGACTGTCGTGGCATCACAGAGCTTGCCTGTGCTCCAGTAACCCTTCTTTTATTCAGCAATGGCCCCGAAACCATTCATGTAACTCTTATTATGCTGCATTGTTATGTTTGTTCTATTTTATTGTTAGTTGTTATCTTAGAGCACTTGATTTATAAATTAAATTTCATTATAAGTATGTGAGGATAGGAAAAAAGCATATGTATAGGGTTTGATACTATCTGTGTTTTCGGGTATCCAATGGGGGTTTTGGAATGTATCCCTGAGAATAAAGGGGATACTGTATTTGGATTTGTTATACAAAAACCATTTGTCAGTTTATTCCTTATATTTAGTTATTCAAACATTTTATTTATATGGCTATGAACTCATGAATAATTATTTTGTGCTTTGGGTTATAATCCAATATACTACTGCATTTATTTATGTATTTATTGTTACTCAGCTCATTCTGGCTTTGGCATCTGGGGGCTCTTTCTTGTCATCTCCTATGTCATGTTGACTAACAGCCACTGATGTTGGGTTTTGTTGGGGTTTAATATTTAATATTTAAGCACTTCTTACTTTCTGGGATTATACAATGCTTCAGACTCGTATATTCCCTGCCATAGTTAAAGAACTGGCCACTTATCCAAGCCTCCCTAGTTCCTCTTATTAAAGGATGGTATAAAAAAAATAAAATTTGGATGCTAGGTGTGCTCTGTTACTTTTTTTCCTAAAATTGTCCTGGGTTTTTCAGATGTTTTGCATTTCTCTAGACAAACCCATTTGTATTTTGATTAGGACCATACTGACATCCTTCCAGATTCTTGATGAAATCCATGATTGCACCTTTCACTACAATTGGAAAAATCTGAAAGACAATTAGGTGATGATGGGGAATGAAAAATTCTATTGAGGCATTTTAAACTTAACATCCAAATGATCTCATAGAACCTCCATCCACCCTCCTAGGTCTTAGTTACAGAAAATTAAAAATATATGCTATCTTATGGCTGTGTATTAGTATGTAAGTATTGAAACTACCACATACAGAGGTCAGAATCTGTAGACCTTCAATGGACCCAAATTTAGAAATCATGTCATTTCCAATGGAAGGTCAAGATTCTGTGGGAGCAACCACATGCAGAAGCAAATATAGAGCAACAGGCATACAGAAGATGGGTCTGGGAAAGCCACTTTTAGTCTCCTAGCTTGGATTTTGGATTTTAAAGAGCTCTTTTTTAGAGAGCAATTCCAACAGCAATAGCTGCAGCCCAGGCTGATGCACGCTGGCCTGGGGCATATTTGGGGGCAGTTTCAGAGCAGGAGAATGTCGCTGAGCCAGAAAGAGAGCCCAGGGCAAATTGGAACTTGCTGACTGTTGGAAAGATCACAGGAAGGGCAAAGTGATCTCATGGCCCTACCTGTACCTCTGTCCTTAAATGAGGTGCCTGAGGGCCGCAGGTTTCTCTATTATCCGGGTGAGGTGGAGACAAGGTGAGAGCTTGGAGCTGGAATTGTCCCACTGCCTTTCCTCAGAGACAGCTGCTGACTTCGTCCGCCCTCAGGGTTGAACACTGACCCAAGTTTTATGCCACTTTAGGCGAAGGTTTGCTTACAGTTTGGCTAAGCTGCCCAGTAGTCATGGAGGTATTCAGGAGCGATTGGGATGGAGCTAGAATGACAGGATGCTCAGTACTCTGGGGAAAGGGTAACACACTTTATTCCAAAAAGGTAAGGATTTACACAGTGCCATGTTTACCCCGGTGAACTTGAAGAGATGAGAGTAACACATTCTGAAAAGATAGCCTCTTGAAAAGGGCTGTGTATACACAGGAGCTGAATGTCCTTTTAGGGATACCAAATACTAAGATGGGTTTAGTCTCTGTAAATTTCTCTTTAGTTTGCAACTAATCATAGAACTTTGAGAATATGCCCTTATGGCAGGGAGTAAGGATGGTCATAAATTAAGGGAACAAGTTTGAACAGATAGGCACTTTCTCCAACGCAGCCTACTAGAAGCTGCTGCTCTCTCAGCCCATGGGGACTTCATGTGAGCTTTGGGGAATCTCCATGCCTAAAACACCCTGATCCGTGAGAGAACAGTAAATATAATAACTGACAATGTCCAGAGATTTATAGTCTTCTCACAGTCTTCACAGGAAAGCTCGTTTCACTGTAGAAGCTTGTTAATTTTGTTTCATCTTACAGGTGAAGAACTGAGCTTGGTGACTTGCTTGGTGACACTTGAGCAGTAAGTGGGATGGCATGACCAGTGTACACACATAGATCTTTCCCCACCTTGAATTCCAGACATTTTTCTAGAGGATTCTTTTCCCAACATTAAAAGATTTTTTAAATCTCTCTCTCTAGGTTGAGAAAAGTGATGAGAAGTAAAAGTATCATCTCTGGGACAAGATGGGAAAAGTGAAATTTGAACATTGATTAGGTTTTTAAAAATTAAATCTTATTGTTAAGAACTCTGCTTGAATTTTGACCTGGAATAGGCAAAAATAAAACATGCAGCCTTGTCTTTCTCATCCTAGAATCCAAGCCCTAGGAAGGGTTTAAGTTTGGGATTCTTTAGAATGCTCTTGGGACAAGAATGTGGGGCTCCTTGGCATGTAAGTTCATGTGTACACATCTGTGAGAATGCAGGAGCTGGAACTACAAAAACAATGGACTAGAGCATGTGTTTGTGAAACATTTGCCTTATTCCAGAGTAAGAGATCTTTGAATTGTCATTCCTCTTTCCAACCATTAATTCTATTTATTTCTTAACTCTGTTTTCATTTTCTGCATAACACGTTCCCTCTCACATACTATATATTTTTGATGACTTGTCATTTCTATCCCCATACTAAAATGAAAGTTCCATGAGAGTTGGAACTATCACTGCTGGATAGTCAGTCCCTAAAGCAGTACCTCTAGCCAAGTGGGCATAAAATAAATATTTATGGCACAAATAATATACAGGTAAGGACAGAGATGTTGGATCTTCTGGTAGACCATAAGAGGCCTCCTGCCCACTCCTAAATTCTATACAAGCATATCTGGAATATAGCTTCTCTATCCCTGGCTAACTTCAGGCCACTCCACTATTTTTCCCAACCTGATTATTTTTTTCAAAATTAATATTTAAATGATAATACACTAATGTCACTATAAAGCAGAGCTGAGATTATTAAATTATAAAATATATCTGTTTTTACTGTTATTCTAAAAGTACATCTTGACTCGAGAAAGTAGTAGGATACTTTAAACACACACACTAGAATTTACTCACAGATTTCAGATAGGATAAAGTTCTTTTTGAGTATTGGAGACCTTAAATGACAGTGACATACAGAAGAGATTTGCCTATTTCTCTTACATAAAAGTCTTAAGGCAAGCAATGTGGGACTTGTACAGGGCTCAGTTCCATACAAAAATTAAGTGCATGGACTCTAACTTGTTATTTTACTTTTATGGCCTCTAATCCCAAAGCCATCTCCTGGACCGCAGGGGCAGCTCGAGTTCCAGCAATTGTGTAATGCTCCATCCTGTCGGAAGGCAAAAGGCGCAAAGGAGAAAGGGAAAAGGTTCCATGATGATTGTCTAGTAATGAAGAGTCAAAGCTGCCACATGACACCTCTGCTTATATTTCCTTGGCCAAACCTAAGTGATATGGCCTCATCTTGCTTGAAGGGAGGCAGAAAAATGTAGTATTTATTCCATGTGGTCATTTATCCAACTAAAAATGGAGACTTCTACTACATAAGGGAGAAGGCGGGATATGGAAGAAAATGAATAGTCTGTTTTTTTAATCAAGGCATCCAGTTGAGTGTTTTCCTATTCGATGCTGTCATTGTCACTATTTTTGATCTTCCGTCATAGGCTACAACACATTTTATACATAGCCTTAGAGGTGTCAAATAGTCTATTTTGAAGAAGGAATGTGATTTTTGAAACATGAAAAAAGTCATCAGATGAAGTTTTATGGGTAAGAGATGTGACAAAATTAGTAGTGTCATTTTGGGACAAAATGTTTGATATCATTCAAATTTTAGGTCAAGTGTGTTTCTGAAAGTAATTTTCAATGAGATGGTCTTATACAAATGCCCCACTACCAGCACCAGCCACCCATCTGCTCTTCTCTAGTGCTGTCATTAGTACTACCTCCTAGTAAATAGTGAAAACTTATGAGGATGGTAATTTTCATATATGACATTTTCTACTTTAAAGATAGTGCTCAAGTAAATCACTAATGTCCCTGAACTTATAATGCCCAGAATTACATTCATTCGTCTGAATAATATACTTTAATAACAAATGGCATATTATCAAAAATCTCCATGATACTAGGTGTTCTAGTGTCCTAGGTTTGAGAGAAAGCGGTCTACAAAATTTATATAACTATGTAAAATTAAGATCATGGAGTAGAAAAGCTACTTGGGGCTGATTCTGAAATGCCCTGTGAGGTACTTCCAACAATTTGCTGAAGGATATCAACCTCTGGAGTTAAAGTGCTAATAATTTTGCGTGTCTTTGTAAGGCAGCTTAAAACATTTCAATTTATGCCTATAGGTGCCTGAAATTAGGAAAAATTACAAGCTTTAACCCTATTTCAAATAATTCTCTAGAATTTGATATCTAATTTCTTCTGCTTTTAAATTATTATAAATTGTTACAAAAGCAGGAAAACCATTCTTTGTTAGTCTTTCAGAACTTAACTAGATGTTGAGTGCCTGGGGTCTTCCTTAGAGAGCAGCATGACTCTCCTAGGTGTCCCTGTAGCATGTCATTATAGTGTCCTGTGTTTGCCCTTTGATCTCTAAACAGACTTAAGTTTCCTTTAAGGTTGACATGCTGACATAACCACCATTTCAGCAATATGCCTAGAATTTTGCAGGCATTAAATAAATCTTGAATTGTTTTAGAATCTCCTACCTTAATTTCCCAAAGCACATGTATATATGTACTTTCATCTGTTCTTTTAGCCAAATTTAACTGAGGCTTACTTGTTAAGTACCCACTATAATTGTCTTGGAACGTGGCTCTCCCACCAATTCCATACAAGAGGAAGTGACTAGGAGAAAAGAGGGAGAAGGAGAGAAAGATAATAAAGGGAGAAATTGTAGGAGAGACAGATAACACTCAGAAAGTTGATTGGGTATAGTAATTAAACCTTCAAAGTGTTTTTGGTCCCCAAATAACTTTTCTAATTTCGTAGATTAGTATGACCATAAAAAAAAAAAAAAAAAAAAGAGGTAGAATTAAGAAGAAATGAAAAGTGCAACATGACTTTATGGGATATAATCAGAAATTTGGGATATAATGGGATATAAATCAGAAATTTTATAAATTCTGCTAAACTACAGCATGCTGATAAGACAAAAGCGAAAATATGTGATCTTTTCAAATGATCTCAAACCTCACTTGACAAAATTCAAAATCAGTTTTTTATAAACATCTTTGGTAGCATAAAATAGATACTTAAAAAATAATGATAGTTATTATTGTATAGTATCTCTCTCAAGCCAAAACTCAACATCAATAATCTTCATGGGGAACCAGTGGTAGAAGCATCACCATTAAAAGCACAAAGACAAGAATGCCCACTAATACATCCATTTATGTACATTTATTATGTACATTGTTCTAGAAATAGTAGCAAAAGCAAACATGCAAGAGAAAGAATGAGGTATAAACCCTGAACAAAAGGAGAAAATTATTAACATTTGGAGATATTACAATTATATTTTTGAAATAGAGCTAGAATAAAACACCACAGAAACCAATAAGTTGGATCAACAAATTAATATGAAAATTATTAGATTCCTTATTTGCAAATAGTAAGCAAATGTGAAATATAGGAAAAAGAAAAACAACATGTTTAAAATAGCCTCCAGTGTCAACTTTTGTTATGTACAACTAAGAGCTTTGAGTAATCTAGAAAGAGTTGTCAAAAAAAAAAAAAAAAAAGCCCTGGCAGCAAACTTTATGGAAATAGGGAAAACCTAGATTCAATCTGATGGCTGATGACTCTGAAAATGAATTGGCACTAAGGGCAGGATTCCAGCAGGCCATGATGCACAAAAGTAGATAAATCAGTTATCACATGGAATAATCTAGAATGAATTCAGAGGTTTACTAGATCTCTTATGGAAAATTAAGACATTGTTGGGGTGGGGAGGGGGGTGGAATGGGTCCCAGTAAGTGAAATGGGAGATGTTAGATGACAGTTAGTTTGGGAACCCCGAAGTTCCCAAGTTAGTTCCCAAGTTAGTTTGGGAACTTCGGGGTTCCCAAATCCCAGAGTATGTTTTGGCATCAGAAGCAATTCTTTCTTTCCAGTCTGTTGTATAGTTTGTTCCTGCCTTGCTTGGGAAGCCTGGAAATGAAGTTATCCAAAGTAGTGACTTTGTAATGAGAAGCTAATTCTTTGTAAGACTTAGTACCACCATTTTTAAATAGGTCACAGAACTGTAACTAGAAACAGACCCTACATGGCTCAGCACCACTATCACATTTCTTAAAAGAGAAAGCTTGCTAGCAAAGGAATTTAAAAAGCTTTGATAATTTATCTTGAAAAAATACTGAGAATATATATGGAAGACTGGAATCCCAAAGTGCTAGACCAAAGTGGGCAATACAGAATTTTATATTAGGCTGATTCATCAATATATAAAAATTCGGTAGAGATTCAGGATTCAACGTAACAACTTGAGCAATTGTAATACTGAAATGACTAAAAACTTCAATGATGATTCGCACTGAATGAAGCCAATATGAGAAAAACCAGACTCAAGACCCCACAGATGAAGGGGAGACCTAGACACTTTTAAGAAAACTCATGAAACAGAATTAACACTGTTCTATAATGTTTTCCTTTGCCTTTCTCCAAAGGACAGGTTGGTTTTTGACCAAAGGAAATGCACATTTGATTAAATGAAATGCCAACCCAGTGGTTACTTGTCAGTTAGACTGAGCCCTTGCTGGTAAGGTAACGAATAAGATTTAGGTTTCCAACTTTCTCATAGCCTAATTGGTAGGTCTATGTGTTCCTTCCTGTAGTTATTTGTACATTGAGAGCATATTGATTTAAACATATCAATCTATGGGCAGAATCGTGTGTGTTTATGTATGTGAATATTCACTTAATGTTTACAACTTATGAGGTAGGTCCTGGTTAATTTCCCAGTTTAAAAATGAGGAAACTAAGACATGAAGTGAATAAGTAACTTGTCCAAGGTCACACATCTATTTTCTTTGTGGCAGAGATAGAATTTTAACTCAGGTAGTCTTTAATTTTCAATCATACTTTAGTCATTGCATTACATATAATGTAAACTTACTCCCCCCTTCTTCCAAAAATATACACACACACACACTTTAGCAAATTATACAAGAGACAAATGACACTGGATACTTTTGATAAGAGTAGCAGGGATGAGAGTGAGAGAAAAGATGTTAGCTTTATTTTGAGAGATTTTTGTACTGCCTGGTTTTTCTAAACATGTGGCTATTTTGTTATCACTTTATTATAACTGGAAACACAAGAAAAAGTGTGTGCAAAAGCCCTGAAGTTAAAAAGAACATTTGTTGAGAAACAAAAGCAAGTTTCACGATTGAAGCCTATTGAGGGATCCAGAAGAAGAGAGACAATGATGATCTTGGAAAGGAAGGCAAGGTTTCGTAAGCCATTTGAAATACATTTTGGAACTTGTCCTAAAAGTAACAGGAAATCATTTAGAGTTTTAAGCATGGGAGTGACATGAGCAGATCAATGCCTTTTTAAAGGATCACTGGGTCAACAGTGTGAATAATAGATTGTAGATGCTAGGGACTATTTACAAGTGAATTAGAAAAATGCAGAAAAGAAGATGATGGTAAGTTGGACTATCACAGTGGCAGTGGAGAAAGAAATAGGTGGATAAATTGCAGAGAGATCAAGTAGGCAGGAACAATGTGATTTAGTGGTTGGCAGGATGGTGAGAAACAGAGAAGAGATAAAAATGACTCGCAGGGTGTTTGCTGTATATTCTGTGTGATGGTGCCATTCATTGCTAAGGAGGAAGAGACCGGTGGATAAACAAGTTCAGTTTGGAATAGGTGAGGTCAAGTGTTCAGCTAGAAATCCAAGTAGAGTGGTTGCGCAGGGAAAGGATACATGGCTTCGGAGCTCAGAAGAGAGGTCTCTGCCAGGCACAGCAATGGCACTGTGGAAGTTAACAAGAACATGTGGGGACAAAGTGGCTCAGGAGCTGGGCAGAGGCAGCACAGAAGCAGGAAAAGTGGGCATAAGCATAGGCAGCTTGATTAGAAAAGCAAAGGAAAGGTTTACTATGGTCAAAAAAAAAAAAAAAAAAAAAGCTGTTTGGTATCACTACACATTGATGTGGAAGAACCAATGTGAAAATACTTGAGGTTGCAATGCTGAGAATGAGGTTAGGAGTCCTGGAGATGAGAAGAACCTGAAGACTTTGATGTAGATGGGTAACAGTTATACACTCACACTCACAATCTTATTTATTCTTTTACATGTTTATTTATATAAACTTAGACCTTGTGCTCTGTTGAAAATCAGTTTAGAAAGGGCATGACTTTGTGTCAAGCAGATAAGGAAGGGGACTGTACTGTAGTAAGAATAATTGAGGGAAATAGTTTAGAAAAGATAAACAAGAGAAGTAGAAGGGTAGAGAGGAATGAAAAGATTTGCAATGGGCATTTATTATTTTCATCTGCGCAGGACCATTTTCTCTGATGCTTCTGTCAAGAAGCACCCTCTTTCTATGTGGAATGGATCCCTACCCCTTCACCACTGCCACCAGATTCACTATCACACCAGCTGCAGCCATACTGGGCTGGATCAACTCTGCTCACTCCTCCCACCCTCACTCTGCTCCCCACCACAGTAATGGGGCCAAGTACTGGAGTTACAACATAAGCTGAGCCAGCAAAAAATAATTCCCACAATTGGAGTTAAGAGGGGGAGGTAGTTTTCCTCTCTTTATGAAGCTATGAGCCTGGACTTAGTTTCCAGAAAGGATGCAGCCAATGCACAGGAGCAGAGCTCAGCCTGGGGTGATAAAGGGAGAAACTGAGAGACTTAGACAGCCCCCTGGTACCATGAATTCACTTGTTCCCCAGATGTATTTCTACCAGTCAGGATGACACAGGCTATATAGTTTCCTTTTTGCTTCAGGGAAATGTAAGTTGACTTACTGTCACTTGCAACTCAAATGTCATCATTCATAAAAGATTCACATAATGTTTGTGAAAAACAATGAGAAGTCCCTGCAGGGGGAAGAAAACAAGAGCAATACGAATTTCTAGTTAGCAATGAGTGAGCGTTGGTACTGTTCACTGAGACAGTACACAGAGAGGTGAGTGGGTTTGGGGAAAAAGCTGACGAGCTGAGCTTTACAAGTGTTAAGTTTCAGGCACCTATCAGCCATGCAGGGGACATTCAGTTGACAAGTAGAAATAAACCTGAGTAAACTTGTATATCCACTTCTGGAAATTGATAGGCTGCAAAATGATTACATAAAGAGGAGAGATGAGAAGTTCAAAAATGGCGACCTTAAGACAGAGAATGTAGAGTGTGAGCAAAACAGTGGGAAAATAATGAAAATCTGGAGAACGCCAACTGTTCAGGGTCCAGAGTGGAAGAGACCATTAAGCAGATAGAGAAGGAAATACCATAAGATCACAAAACAAAACAAGGACATTCAGAATTATAAAAACTAAATGGTGGGGAATATCAAAAAAGAACTTCCTCTTTAATAAGCAACAAGGAGGCCCAGTATCTGAGAAGTCTCCATGACAACTGGAAGAGCTTTCTGTGGTCTTCTAGAGGACTATGTTAAAATGGTGAGAAGAAAAACACATTTCCCATGGGTTAGGATGAACATGTGGCGTGAGGGGCTGACCTACAACCAGGGCAATTCTCAAATTTTCATAAACAGAGGACAAAAGTTGGAAAGGAGTGCAGGCAGGGACTTAGTAGGTTAGGAAAAACACCAGTGGGGGAACCACACACACACACACACACATTTGTGTGTGCATATGTGTGTAGTATTAAACTACATATATAGGTAATATATGAATTGTATAGACAAATATATGTAGAAGAACTACAGATACACATTTTTTTGGGGGTCCAGAACTCTTGGGTTTAAATGGTATTTTCTTACCATAAGAAAGATCTTAAATTAAAATTTTTAAATTCATGTGTGGGAAGAGTTGGAGGAAAACATACAATGTCTAGGAGGGAAAAGGGACCTTCCCCTGTGGTCTATGTACACGCTAAGATCTAGTGTTGTCTTAAGTGAGCCAAGCACCCCAAGCTATATGGTGGCTTATTCTCCAGGCACCTGTGAGTACTTCCAGAACTATGGAATCAGTGTCTTATCAGATTGTCCAGATTGTCCTCCTACATGCTCAGTTCTTCCATTGGAAACTCAATTCTTCAACCCTGACAGCAGAGGAAGGTGCTAAATCATCTCTCACAGGACCCTCACAAAGGGACAATTTGTAGAGTTCCTCTTTGCCTCTTTTAACTTTTCTGTAGTAATGGGATAATAGTGGAAAGTGTTTATTGGAATCATTGTGAGGATTAAGTGAATTAAATGGGTGAAAAGAACACAGAGCAGATCCAGAGACATAGTTAATGCTCAGTATTTATGTTAGCTATCATCTCAGCAGAGATAACCATACCAGGGAATGATTACATTCAGTGGAAATCTCTCTCTTCCAGCCTGCTCACATGTACAGGTAGAGAAGGACACTAGTGCTCACAGAGTCACCATTACCTCAATTCTTTAATAAAGGGCAGAAGTCCTAATGCCAAAAATCCTTCCCACTAGCCAAGAGGGCCTTTAGAACTGATGTTCTGGCTTTTCCCATCAGTCTTCTTTGTCATGGGTCGTGTATCTTCTCCTTTTGACTCCAGGCCCTCAGGTGTCCCTTTTTAGCCCTGCTTTTCAGTGCCACCGAGAGCATGACATCATCATCACGGGAGGTGGGGCAGGCATGGGCACTCTCTCTTGAGCCAACCATTATCGACTGCACCTGCCCAAGGCTCTCTACAATGCATCTGGACTAATTTCTCATAAATGTTGGATACACATTCCATAGTGCAGGCAGCAATTTAAAAAAATTATGAAGAATGATTAGGATGAATCTCCTACAATATGATGCCGTAAGAATCAGAATGTGAAAGTCCATCCACAATGTAACTTAAACTCTGGAAATCTGTATAGGTGTGAGAGGGTTTATATTATGCTTGGAACACACAGAAAACTGGAAGAAAAAAAAAACACACAAACATTTTAAAACTGTATATCTCCAAGTGAAATAATTTTACTTTTTTTCACTATCCTTTAGCCTTATAATTTTTAAAAATTTTGTGGCCTAATTATACAGTTTTACCTGACATTCAAAACCTTTCCTTCTTTATATTGTTCCCAGGAAACTTTGTGGACAATGATAATACTTTTTGTAAAGCTCATCTTGAAAAGTGTCAGTGGCAATCCAGATCTTGAGCCTTCTAAAGAGAAGGATTTTCCTCATTTTGCACTTGTTTAAAGTGATAACACTGTTTGGTTTTCATGTTCTCTCACACAACAAGGATCTGTGTGCTAACCCATGTCAGGCTTTCTATCCAGGGACAGAGCAGGGAACAAAATGGCTGCAAATCCCTGTTCTCATGGAAAAGGGCATTTACGGGATAAATTTTCCTCAACTATCTCAGAATAGAATATTCATCATTTAATTAAGCTGGATCTTATAGCATAAAGGAATGCTCCTTTATATTTGAAAGATTTTTATTTATTATTTTTAGAGAGAGGGGAAGGTAGGGAGTCAGAGAGAAAGAGAAACATCAATGTATGATTGCCTTTCACCTGCCTCCAGCTACAGACGTGGCTGGAGACCTGGCTTGCAAACTGGTTATGTGCCCTGATAGGAAAATCGAACCAGTGACCTTTGGGCTCGCAGGCCAGCGCCTATCCACTGAGCCACCAGCCTGGGATGCTTCTTTATTTTTTATCACATAACAGAGGGTATACTCATGATACCCCTTACTAGATCATCATTTTTTTCACCCTATACTTGTCCAGATCACACAGTGTCACCCACCCCTGCAGTTGCCATGGTATCTCTCAGGATCCCTGCTGGCAGGCCTGATTGAGTTAGGAAAGGAGTAAAAGGGGGCCAGGAAGGAGTGCTGATGATTTTTACCTGTCTTGTGAGGACTTTGATGAGAGTGTTTACAAGTATTTGTTCTTGTGCTATTTTCGCCTTAAGAAAATTGTTCTATTCAATGAAGTGATGTCCTGGAGTATCATTCACAGTACTAGAGGCAATGTTTGTAACTGCTGCATTGCTGCATGGATATCTGCTTTTGAAAACAATAGCAACAGGTGCTTTTGTGAGACAATTTATAGGCAGATGTGTGCATTTTATCTACTAAGCTATAAGAATAGAGCTGTGAGGTATTCTTCTTACCATAAAAAGCTCTGCTTTACAATACTTATGATGCATATATCTGCCTTCGCCAATATTTTTGTTATGGGAAGTAGATATCTATTTGTATATGGAAATAAAGAAGAGACAGAAGTCACTAGATTGTATTATTTTCATTTAGCACCCAAACCCATTACTTCTCTTATAAAGTAATACTTACAAGGAACATAAAATAGAAAGAAAAAGTGTAGAGATATATTTTTTTCTTTTACTCAATTAGAAATGCTGACAACATGAAATTTTACCAGTTCCAGGAAGCAGTTCTTCCTCTTATCATTTTTCTATCTACACATATAAGAATGGTTCCTTTCCATTATTCTATGAAGCTGTACATTTTTTAAAAACGAAAACTTCAGTTGAGAAACTGCAATGGACCTTTCTGCATCAAAACACTTAAGAGCTTCAAGAATTCTCGAATCCCAGCCAATTTTTGCAACCCTGTATTCTGATGACAAAATTAAAGTGAATGGATATTTAAGGGTGTTAGCAATAATTTATCTAATATATTTGCAAGAAAACTAAGACCCTATATTTCCACCCCAGCTTTAAAAAAGCATTCCCCTCTTCTTTAAGTACACTAAAGATAAAATATAGGGGGGAATGGAGGTGAGACAGAGATATGCAATCCAAGGATTGCCTGGCTCCTGGGACCTTAATGTCATACTTTTTAAACCAAATCCAAGAATCTATCAGATATTGGAGCTTCGTTTTCCCAGGCAGAAAATAGCATTCTTCACTGCTCTAATCAAAACCTTTAAAAATTCTCATTTTGCTTTGGTTCTTTTTTTTTTTTTTTTCCTTTTGCAATCTCTCCATTCTTTACTTACTATCACAATTAATATGGAATCCCCAATGTGTTTAATTAATTATATGAGTCACCTGCTCATCAGTGGTGTGCTGTGCACCTCCAATATGTCAGTCCCTATTCTGGGTGGATTTGCAAAGTAAGATGCTGCAATTCTTTTAGAGATGTTTACATGATATAGAATAAAATAATTATTAATTATTTTAGATTTTACTATGTGTTGCACAAGTTGGATAGTTGGATGAAACTCTATAGTTAAGCAATTATATCATAATTTGGTATGGGTTATTAAAAGGTAAATGTAAAGGGTTACCAAGATGACAGAGAAGGGAAGGTTATATATCTTTATCTTTTTATTTCCTCCCTAGAGAAAGTGACATTTAAGCTAGGCTATTTAAAGTGTTTGTATTTTACTGTTAGTAATAGAAACAAATTTGAATTACCTTAATAAAAAAAGCAAAAAGCAAAACATGTTTTATTAAACAAAGTAATAAGAATGGAAGGCAAGGGGCAGAAGGCAAGTAGAGGGCAAGGGGCAGAATATCATAGCTAGACTGCATGGCACTCAGTCTCAACCTTGTTGCTCATTCACGGTGATCCCCTGAGCGATTAACACGATCTCTCTGCATTTCATGATGCATAATTGAGACTAGATGTGTCAAATGCTCACAGCAGTGCCTGGCATGTGACTTGTGGAACTTGGAATTGGGGAGTCAATGGGACGAATGTGACCTCTGTCTCCATTACTCACTGATGTCTCTCTGGTTTTCTGCTTCTTGCTCTATTCTGTTTTGAAGATAGGTAGATCAGATGGATGAGGAAAGACATGTGAAGAAAAAACAAAATGTAAAGAGCTTTGTATACGATGCTAAGACATTTTCACTTACTATCAGATAACAGAAAGCTAGGTGTTTTTAAAGCACTGAAGTAACATGCGCATCTTCAGTCATCACTACATTTAAGAACAAGTGCTTATGGAGTCATAAGCATCATCAGAGAGAAAGATGGTGAGACCCTGTTTTATCCTTCAAATATCTATTTATTGTTTATATTTGTTTTCTTGTCATTTCTTTTTTTTATATTGTAACCTAAGATAAGTAGAGATTTTATATATAACATATCTATCTATATATATAGATAGATAGATAGATAGATAATATGTATATGTATAGTTATAATATTCATTATATGTGTATACCATGAGAAAGAGAGAAAGAGAGAACATGGCATCTTGAGGTCTTTTTTAGGGAAGATGCATTAGTCTGATAGGACTGCTATAAAAAAATACCACAGATTTGGTGGCATATTTCTCAGAGTTCTGGAGGCTAGAAGTTTGAGATCAAGGTATTGGCAGGTTTGGTTTCTTTTGTGACTTCTCTCTTTGGATTCCAGATGGTCATATTCTAACTGTGTCTTCAGATGGCCTTTCCTCTCTGCATATGCACACCTGGAATTTCTTTGTGTGTCTTAATATTTCCTTTTTATAAGGACACAAAGCAGACTGGATTAGGGCTCACCTTATCAGTCTTATTTTAGTTAATTATCTCTTCCAAACCTTTGTCTCCAAAATAGTTACATTCTGAGTATGGGGGTCGGGCTGAAATGTGTGAAATGGAGTGGGAGAGCAAAATTCAGCCCTTAACAGAAGGTATACACTTTTCTTAGAGAAGACAAGAATATGCAATGGTAGTAGTAATATCCAAAATGGAGTACAGATCATTTTCTCACATAGAATTAAGATTTAATGACTGATTTAATGTGGAAGGTATGATATAAGAATATCAAATGTCTCTAGGTCTTCTAGCTTAGTATGGCAGGACACTAAACCACAACAAAAATGTTTATGGGAAAAATGCAGAGTCTGGGTAAATCAGGGCAATCACTTATTAATTCATCCAACAAATACGATATTTAGCATGCTTTTACTACATGTCTAGCACCTTTAAAGAAACAAAGTCCCTAACCTCATCAAGTTTACGCTCAACAGTTCCCTAAATATGTAACATTTGAGGTATCCGATATTGAAAAGATTAGGTATAGAAACATGGAGATGTTGGGGAAGTACTTCAATGTACAAATTCAAAACTTGCTCTGGGTAGATGCTATGGCTATAAATTTGGAAGTCATTAAAGCCATTAATCTGAGTGAGCTCCCTTAAGAAGTAAGAAGGCAAAGAAACAGTCCCTAAATCAGACAAATGTGCATGGATTATAAAGAAGAGGAAGGACCAGCAAAGGAGATGGTGGTCAGTGTGGGGGTCGACCAGTGAAATAGAAGGAAAAACAAATAATGACTTAGTTTTGACTTTGTCCAGCTGAGATTGCCTGCAGGAGTTTCACATATGTACCTTGACATTATTATTATAGAATAACAATTTTAAAATACACCATTTATCTATTGGGGTCCTAGCTGTAACTTGACCTAACAGCTCTAAATGTAGAAGTTCTAAGGCAGAGACTTCAGTACATTATCTGCATCAATCTCTAACCAGCAAGAAACAGTCCAAGTCTTCAAGGAGCCTGTCCTCTTGCGCAGACATTACTTTGCCTCTGGCAATCGCGTTTAAAATCCTAATTTGCTTAGCATAGACTATGCAGAGATAAATGAATTGGCCCTCAACAGGACCTACTTTCAGCATCTTTACTTTGACAGATATCTTCCCTCTGATTTTTGCTTACCATCTAAATAAATTTCCCTTGGTTCCCGTTATTCTCACTGAGTCCCCAGGATGCAACAAGAATTTCTTTTCTTGTACATTTAAAGCCTTTAATTATTCCCTCAGACATCCCTTCCCAGTTTGGCAGTGCAAAAACAGACTTCAGGGAAAGGTTCTCTAGACTTAAACAAATGGATTACATCAGTGTGTTCCTGTTCTTTCAAGAATTAGGGCAAAATTATGTCTTTGTCATGTTAGTCCATGTGAGGTTGGGCCAAAGAGGAGGTTGACGATTATTCCTTGGGAGGAATGTTAAGTAGTCCTTCATCAACCATCATAGCTAATGATGCTAAATCTGGGGGAAACAAAAATGAAATCTTTTTTGGCTCCATGGATAATACCTTCATTTCCTTTCAGACACAGTTCTCATCTGGCCATTACCACATTCTCATGCTGCGAGTGGAGAGCAACTAAATATGTTCTTGACCATTTTTTCCCTAATCTCTTTAGTTCCCAGTCATAATTCCCATTTTGTTTTTAAATATAGCCCAACCTTTGATTAGTAATCATCTTTTCCAAATCTGTCCAAAATTTGCTTTTCTCAAATCCCACATAAAACAGGATTTTCTTAAAATATACGTAAGTATAATTTTGGTTTCTTTTATACATCTTCTTAATAATAAGGCTATTATACATTCTCCAGTTTCTAATGCAGCCAAAATTGAAGGGAACTCATATATATATATATTTGAACTCTATTCTAAATGAGTGGCACATTATAAATTAAATACAGATAAAGTCAACATGAACTTGGTCTGAGAGGGGAAAAAAGTCAAAACTCTGGTTTCTTATTTTTCTTTACCATGTCTTCTCAAGTCCTCATCTTGCTCTTCTCCCCATTTTTTCCCTCAAGTTTCTCACCTCAAATTGGGCATGAAGTATTGGGCATGGAGTACAGACAGACTGCAGCCCTCACCCATGATGCACACCCTGGCCCACAGGCATAGAGTGGTACCAGGCTCTCCCAGGGTGGTGAGCCTGGCACAGATCACCAAGGTCCAGAGGGTGGCAAAGCAGGAAGGCACCTGGGAGACCATGTTATTCAGGAGGAGCAGACTTTGCTATCTTCAAGGCCAGAAGTTGGCATGAATATGCAGAAGAGAGTGTGACGCACTGCAGAGAACATGCTCCATGTAGAGAATGCTGACCCTGCTCTTCTGTAACCAAGGCGGCTGTCCAGGGCTGGGGGATCAGTGTGGTCAGAGCGCCTGACTTGACTGTTATTTTTAAGAGAATCAGAAATAAGGTTTTTAAATGTGCATGAAATAACCCATTTATAAGTCAACTGTTTTTTCCTGGACACCATTCTGCTTAGGGATCACCAGCATTTACAACAAGAAAACGGTATCCCAAGTATTTCTCAAAGTCACATGATAGGTTAGCAGACCAGTATATCCATCCCAATCTCCTTGAATGGTCTCCAACTATTATGAAAATGAGTGTGCCAATTTATCAAATTTTGAAAAAGAAATTATTAAAGGCAAAAGAAATGATTTTGTGGACCATAAAAAGAAAAATATTAATATTTATATTCTATATATAATACTATGTTGACACATTTTTTGGTTTATTTCATTTTGTGTCTTTTTAGGAGATACAGGAGAAGAAGGTAAAGAAGAAGAAGGAGGAAAAGGAGGAGGAGGAGGAGGAGGAGGAGGAGGAGG
>PVIW01007503.1:0-72091 GCA_004026585.1 Noctilio leporinus
ACTGGCTGTGCTGCACCTGCCGCAGGCCAGCTCCCTGCCTTTCAGTCACATACCTTGTGCTGGGTGTGCAGGTCCTGGCCTGCTCCACATCCTGCTCTGTCTGTGCTGATATCTCTTGCACTCCACTAACTTCTCAACAGGCCCTGCAAAATGAGGCTGTTGCTCTTACAACCACCATTTGATTTTCTGTAATAATATGTAAAGAGAGAAAAGCACTTCCCCCTTAACTTTCTAGCTTATCTGTTTTCTTTTTCAAAATTCATGCCACAAAATGTTTGCCCCTACTCAATTAATCATTTTCTTTTTTCATGTTCTCCTGACCTCCTTTTCCCTCCTGGTTTTCCTTTCCTTCCTCCTCCTCCTCCTCTTCCTCATCCAAGACAATAGCAAATCTGACATCCTAAATTGCATGCTCTTTGCATGTAGGGACTATGTCCACTTTTGCATATTGCTTTTGTCATCTAGTATATAGTCTGCAGCTGTTGGATGTAGTGGCATGAGCACATTATGCATAAATACAGACTGGATGATTTTCAGGGTCCTTGGATATAAAAAGGGTCCACCCACTTCCTAGTTAATGATGTAATCCTTAGAGCTGCTATGTTCTTTTCTGTATTTATGTGAATCAAAATTTAAAACTCAAGCAATATTTAGAAACTCACAGAGGCAAGCAGCCTGTTTTGTACTTAGTCAGATTTACACTGTACAATTTAAGAATGTAGCAAGTAGAACAAGGTATGAATTTGATTGGTTGGAACTCATATAATTTGGATGCAGTTTTCTGTTTACTTAAAGGGATTTTAGACTTTTATACTTTCATACATACCATGAATTTTATTAATGTATCTTTATTATTTCAATACCTTAGAACCAACATAATGAGCACATTAAGTCTTGACTGTGGTTTATCAGGATCATAGTCATCATAGTCATTAGTCCTATGTGCCAATTGCTTTAGAATTAGTGGTATCTTCACAGAAGGAGAAATTCAAGGAGCTGTAGTGTATCTGTGAATTTGAAGTGACAGAGATGTATGTGTGCATGCATGTGTTTCACTAACACTAAGAGTGTAATATTCATGACATTTCTAGTGAGGTTTACATTGGAGTTTTGTCTGGGCTTCATGAGATTCATTTTTCTAAGTAAGATAGATTATTAAAGATATTTTTCAGATATCCTTTAGCTTCCTTTGACTGGCTAAGTAACTCAAGCAATAGCATACATTTGGTCACTTGAAAGGTCCCAGAAGCCAGGAATTTTTATTTTCAGGTTTTAGGTGTCCTTATTTAATAATTACATGTGAGCTCCTATTGAGAACACAAGCATCCTCCAATGCAGGGCGTATATATCCCTATCTAATGCATATATATATATATATATATATATATATATATATATATATATTTTTTTTAAGGGATCTTTTTTAAAAAGATTTTATTTATTATTTTTAGAGCAAGGGAAGGGAGATGGGCAAAGAGGGAGAGAGACATCAATGTGTGGTTGCCTTTTACCTGCCTCCAGCTACAGACCTGGCTGGAGACCTGGCTTACAACCTGGTTATGTGCCCTGGCTGGGAATTGAACCAGCGACCTTTGGGTTCACATGCTGGCATCTTATCCACTGTGCCACCAGCCAGGGATAATGCACATCTATATTAATCTCTATATTATATCATAGCTTACAAAATGATACTGTATAAATTATCTCATTCAATTCTTATAAAAACCCTGTGAAATAAAGGCAGAAAATAGGTATTATTCCCATTATATATGAAATGTAATTTTTGGAGTATTTTATGAACTATAAATAAGGTGATACATTCTGCTTTGTCTGGGACAACCTGATATTATGTTGTCTTGATATAATTATTACCACCTTTCTTCTCTCTCAGTATTATCCCAGTTTGGATGACAGATATTATGGTCCCCACCAATCTATAAATCACTTTTCACTTATCTTAGTGAAAGTTTATGTGGTCTGTGCAAAGCAAGGTGATTGCTCTTGACAAAATGAGACAGTCAGAGCTACAACCTAGTTAGGGACCTGCGTTGCAAATCCAAGGTACAGCTCCCCTAGTTGTACATTCTTGGGCTAATTACTGTCACCTAATAAGTGTTATATAATCATTTCTTGTATTTGTTGCTTGATAACATGGATTCTTATCATTGGCATCTTCTTGTCCAGATAGAACTCTTTCTCTGACACCACCCAAGATGGTCAAAACACATTCCTTGTCCTTCTCCATTTGAGGAATCCAGCCCTTCTCCCTCCCTCCAGAAGGAATTCTGCCATTCTTCTCATAAACCAGCAGTGATCTCAGCTTGCATGGTTCATTGACACACATTTCACTTTTGCCCTGTGCTGACCTTGGAGTCATAAGGTTTAAAGCCTGGTGACTAATCACAGGCATCTGGACTCGGTAAGGCAAGGTTCCAACCTAAGATTCAGATTGGTATTGGTACCAAACATGGATGTCTTACTTCCAAATTGGAAACTTCAACTAAAAGAAGAAAATTTCAAAATCCCAAGGTGTTTCAGATGGAAAGAGAGCCCTGCAGAGAGTTGTCAAAGATCTCATTCACATACATATACACTACAGAGCACCACCAGGTAGTCTTAAAGGGGCAATTTGAAGATTCTTCAGGAACCTGGGGTTCTCAATTACTTCAAGCCTCAGGGGGTTATCTGTGGCAAGAAAAATATTGCTTTAAAAAACATTCTCTAACATTAGAACTAGATGAGCTCTGAATTGTGGCTTTGCTCTTTATCAATGTGGGACATTGAGAAATTTCTTGACTTCCCTAAACTCCAATTTTCTCAATCTGTAGGATGAAACTGTTAAGTAATGTTTATCTTTACTTCTTATGAGAGTTGTAAGAAGCAAATGAGATGATGAATGTAGTATTTAGCTAATATCTGGAGCGAAAGTGTTCAGTGGATTTTTGTATAATGTATTATAAAGATTATGGGAATTGTTTTATTCTACTTTATGACTGCTGTATATCTGCAAGATTCATTAAAGAGGACTTGACCAAATGGTTTTAATTAATCTGGACTGCCCTGTGCTATGGGGCTAATCACTTCTACCAGAATGTAGTGACTCTAGTTCTAGAAGCCACTTGCAGAGAGAACTTGTAAATTCTTCTGCGGAAGTGCATGCCATTCTCCATCTTCAGGCTCACTGTTGCCCTGCTCTAAACTGTGGTGGGTTCTCGGTCCACACAAAGACTTTGGAGGTGGTGACAGGAGACAGGAAGGAGCAACTCTGGTTAAGGGGAAGACCGCCTGTGTTTCACCTAATTTATTCAAATGCATTTTAAGTTGACAAATTTCTCACCCAGGGAACTCTCTTGTTTGGTCAGGCCATCTAATAGGGGTAGTGTGGGCTAACAGACAGGAGGAAGTGAAAATAAGAGGATGTGTGTTTTGGGGAGAGAAATATATTCTTGACAGATTAAGTTGGGGTGTGAGGTATACAGAAAGCCACAAATTGCCTGTGATAGAACTGTATGCAGTTAACGGCTGCCCAAGATAATGGTACTCTGATAAAGGCATTTCAAACATAGAAGCATGCTTTGTTTCACTCAGTGTTTCACTGTTAGACTGCCTTCCTTTTTTGTTCTCCATTTGAAACTAGGCAAACCTCCTTCAGATACATCTCATGAGAAGGAGGCTTTGATTTGCTTGGCTGTATTCAAGTGGTTCCTCCCTCAGTGGCAACTGAGACTGGAAACACTTCAAGAAATCATCTGCATTAGCATAAGGGGTGGCTGCAATACTAGAAAAAACAAATATATTACTTATACCTCTTTGGAACTATTACTAACCAAACCCTCACAATTTGATAAATTATAATTAACATACATATGAGATAAAGTTTTATTTTAGTACGTGTCTCTCTTTGCCATACTTGGTGAGAATTAATCATCAGTTTTGGATGTTTTGGATGCTACGGGGAAATTTGGGGATGATTCTGCAATATGGTTATTGCAATTAGATAAAATGCAATAGGAAAAATGGACAATTTAAGGAGCAGCTCAGAGAAACCTTTTCCAGACATGACTGTCACAAGGTGTGGAGTCCTCATTGTTCAGCAAACAAGGTGAGGGAAAGGCAGCTGACCTCTAATATATTAATCTTCATCATTTAGCACAAAGTAGGAACTTAGCAAATGTTTTGGATGATTTTATAATGCAAGCAATTGCTGGCTGGGCTTCTTACAAGTGCAATCTTGTACATAAAGATATGTTCAGGTTAAGAATGCAGGACTGCCAGTTTGTAGTGGCATTTTTAAATCCTGCAATTAAAAAGAAAAAAGAAAATAACTTGATTGTTTCCCAAACAGAATAGCTCCATGCTGCTTGCAGGGTGATACTCTCCTTTCCCAAAGGAGCCTGGCCTGTATTCTTCTGGTTCTCCCAGAGCACTGGGAATTAAAAGGGAAGCCAAGGCTCTGAGAAGTCAGTGAGAGGACTATAGTCAGTCCTCCAAATTATAGTTGTTCATCCATAGTCCTAACCCAGCTGTCCCACAGGCAGGCAAACACAGGGCTAAGCAATGTTGGCTATAGTTAAAGGGAAGAGGAGTTAGGGCAAGCCTGGGAGCAGGAGGCAAGGGGCCACAGAGATCAGAGTAAGAGGGAAGAAAGCTCTTCTTCAAAGGTGCTCTCTAGTCAGATGACACTACTGTTAAGTTGAGTTAATTTCCACTGTTCACATTGTTTAGGCATTGCTACAGTAGTGAAATTAAGAGAATTCAGATACCTAGATATATTAGCAGAGGAAAATAATTTGGGCAAATTATGATGTGGAATAATGGAGACAGTGTGTTCTATAATACACAGGACAGCTTGTGAACAGGACTGGTAAGTTCTTTTTTTCAATCTTTTTTTTTTAATGGTTATTCTATTACCATTGTCTCAATTCTCCCCCACCCCCATCCTCCTCTATATATCCCACCCTCTGCTCCTACAGTTAATTCCCACACTGTTATCCATGTCCATGGGTCATTCATACATGTTCTTTATCCAGTCCCTTCCCCCTTTTTTCCACCATTATCCCCATCCCCACCGCCTTTGATTGCTTTCAGTCTTGTTCCACGTTTCTATGCCTGCAGTTCTATTTTGTTCATTAGTTTATTTTGTTCATTAGATCCTCTGATAGATGAGATCATATGGTATTTGTCTTTCATCAACTGGCTTACTTCACTTAGCATAATATTCTCTAGTTCCATCCATACTGTCACACAAGGTAGAAGTTCGTTCTTTCTGCTGTGTAGTATTTCATTGTGTAAATGTACCACAGATTTGTGATTCACTCCTTTACTGATGGGCACTTAGGCTATTTCTAGCAGTTGACTATTGTAAATAGTGCTGCTTTGAACATAGGGGTGTATAAATTCTTTTGAATTGATCATTTGGGATTCTTAGGATATATTCCCAGCAGTGGCATTGCTAGGTCAAAAGGCAGTTCTGCTTAGTTTTTTAAGGACAATCCATACTGTTTCCATAGTGGTTGCACCAATTGGCATTCACACAATCAGTGAGTGTCTTGGGTTTCCTTTTCTCTACATCTTTGCCAACACTTGTTTTTGGTTGATTTATTAATGATGGCCATTCTGACAGGTGTGAGGTGATATCTCATTTTTAATAGTTTTAATTTGCATCGCTCTGATGGCTAGTGATGTTGAGCATATTTTCATGTCTATAGGCCATCTATATGTCCTCCTTGAAGGACTGCCTATTCAGATCTTTTGCCCAGTTTTTAATTGGATTGTCTTCCTAGTGTTGAATTGTATGAGTTTTTTTTTTTCTGTATTTTGAAGATCAAATCCTTGTCTGAGGTACCATTGGCAAATATGTTCTTCCATACATTCTATTACCTTTTCATTTTGATAATGGTTTCTTTAGCTGTACAGAAGCTTTTTAGTTTGATGTAGTCACATTTGTCTATTTTTTCCTTTATTTTCCTTGCTCTAGGAGATATATTGGCAAAAATATTGCTACGTGGTATATCTAAAATGTCTTGTCTATGTACCTCTTTAGGGCTTTATAGTGTCATACTTATATTTAAGTCTTTTATCCATTTTAACTTTTTTCTGGTGTATGGTGTGAGTTGGTGGTTTAGGTCTTATTTTTGCATGTACTAGTCCAGTTATCCTAATACCATTTATTGAAGCAGCTACCTCTACTTCATTATATGCTCATGCCTCATTTGTCAAATATTACTTGACCATAGACAGTTGGGTTTGTTTCTGGGTTCTCTATTCTGTTCCTTTGATCTATGTGCCTGTTCTTATACCAGACTGTTTTGATTACAGTGGCCTTGCAGTATAGCTTAGTATCGGGTTTTATGATTCCTTCTACTTTGTTCTCCTTTCTCAAGATTGCTGAGGTTATTCAGTCTCTCTTTTGGCTCCCTATAAACCTTTGAAATATTTATTTTAGATCTATGAAATATGCCATTGGTATTTTTATAAGAATTGCATTGAATCTATAAGTTGTTTTGGGTAGTATGATATTTTAATTATGTTAATTCTTCCAATCCATGAATGTAATATACGCTTCCATTTATTTGTATCTTCCTTCATTTCTTTTTTCAGTGTTTTGAGTTTTCTGAGTACAGGTCTTTTACCTCCTTAGTTAACTTTATTCCTAGATACTTTATTTTTCTTGCTGTTGTACTGAGATTTCCCCCCTAGTTTGTGTTTCTGATATTTCATTGCTGGTGTTCAAAAATGTCATCAATTTCTGAATATTGATTTTGTATACTGCTGTTCTGACAAATTCACTTATTAGGTTGAGTATTTTTTTGGTGGAGCCTGTAGGGTTTTCTATGTACACTATCATGTCATCTGCAAATAATAACAGTTTTCATTGCACCTTTCCAATCTGGATGCCTTTTATTTCTTTTTCTAGTCTGGTCACTGAAGCTAGAACTTCTAGTACTATGTTGGATAAGGCTGGAGAAAGCAGACGCTCTTATCTTGTTCCTGATCTCAAGGGGAAAGCTTTTAGATTTTGCCCATTGAGTATAATGTTGGCTGTAGGTTTCATATATATGGCCTTTATTATGTTGAGATATGCTCCCTCTGTTCCCATTTTGCTGAGCATTTTTATCATAAAGGATTGCTGGATTTTTATCAAATCCTTTTTCAGTGTCTATTGATATGATTGTGTGATTCATGCCCTTCATTTATTTTTATGTGGTGTATTACATTTATTGATTTGTGAATAACATAGTATCCTTGCATCCCTGGGATGAGTCCCACTTGATTATGGTGTGTAATCTTTTTAATGTATTTCTGAATTGGGATTGCCAGCATTTTGTTGAGGATTTTAGCATGCATATTCATTAGAGATATTGACCTGTAGTTATCTATCTTCATTTGGAATTAGGATAATATTGGCCTTGTAAAAAGAGTTTGAGAGTCATCACTCTTCTTGGATTTTTTGGAATAGTTTGAGAATAGGGGTTAGTTCTTCCCTAAATGTTTGGTTAAATTGGCCTGTGTATCCATCCAGTCCAGGGCTTATGTATGCCAGGAGTTTTTTGATTACTACTTTAATTTCGCTAGTTGTTATTCAGGCTCTCTACTTCTTGATTCAGGTTTGGAATATTACATGTTTCCAGAAATTTGTCCATTTCACCCAGATTGTCAAACTTCTTGTCATATAGTTGTTTGTAGTAATTTTTTAAAACCCTTTGCATTTCTGTTGTATCAGCTGTGATTTCTCCTCTGTTGTTTATGACTTTATTTACTTGGGTCCTCTCTCTTTTTTTCTTGATAAGTCTGGTTAAAGGCTTATCAATTTTGTTTATCTTTTCAAAGAACCAGCTCCTGGATTTATTGATTCTTTGAATTGTTTTTTTAGTCTCTGTGTCATTTAATTTTACTCTGATCTTGATTATTTCCTGCCTTCTACTTGCTCTGGGTTTTGTTTGTTGTTGTTCTTTTAGTTCTTGTAGCTGTAGGGTTAGGTTGTTCATTTGAGATTCTTCTATTCTTTTTATGTAGGCCTGTATTACTATGAACTTACCTCTCAAGACTGCCTTCTTTGTAGCCCATAGGTTTTGGGCTGTTATGTGTTCATTTTTATTCATTCCCAGAAACTTTTTATTTCTTCTTTGATCTCATTGTTAACCCATTCATTATTTAATTGCATGTTATTCAGTCTCCATGAATTTGAATGTTTTTGAGTTTTTTCCTTGTGATTGGTTTCTAGTTTCAAGCTACTATAATTTGAGAAGACACTTGGTATGATTTCAATTTTCTTGAATATGTGGAGGTTTGTTGTCTTCTTTTGTCTGGGAAACTCCATTGTTTTTATTTTTATTTTATTTTATTGTTGTTGTATTATATCCATCCCCTTTTTGCTCCCCTCTGTCCCCCTCCCCACCCACCAATTCCCCCCAAAGTCAGTCCCACCTGTTGTCCATGTCCATGGTTCCTTTATACTAGGTTCTTTTCTAAGCTGCTCCCCTTTTTTGCCTCTGCATCCCCCCTCCCCCCTCCCCCCAACCCCTTTGGGAAACTCCCATTTTAAATGAGAGCCTTGCAGGGTAGAGTAGTCTTGGTTGTGGACATTTGTTTTTTATTGTTTGGAATATTTTTCCCATTCCTTTCTGGCTTGTATTATTCTGAGGAATCAGCTGATATACATATGTAGGTATATATATGTATATATATATTTGTGTTTTTGTGTGTGTGTGTGTGTGTATATATATATATATGTGTGTGTGTGTGTATGAGCCTCCTTGTATATTATTAGCTATTTTTCTCTTGCTGCTTTTTAGCATTCTCTCTCTGTCTTTAATATTTGCCATTTTAATTATGATGTATATTGGAGTGAGCCTCTGGGTTCATCTTCATTGGGACCCTCTTTGCTTTCTGAACTTATGTGACTTTTTTCCTCATCAAGTTAGAGAAGTCTGTCAATTGTTCAAACAGGTTTTCTATTCCTTGTTCCTCTTCTTCTCCTTCCAGTATCCCATTAAGAATATTTTTATGTTTCATATTGTCAGCTCCCTTAAACCCTCTTCATTCTTTTTTCATTTTATTGCTCTATCTGGCAGTTTTATCCACCTTGTCCTCCAGCTCACTGGTTAGATCTTCTGCTTCATTTAGCTTGCTTTTAATTCTTTCCAATGTATTTTGTTTTTAGAAAGTGTATTCGTCAAGTCCTCATGGCTCTTATTGATAGTTTCTATGTCCTTTTTTCTTGTTGGTGTAGTTTTCAGTAAGTTCCTTGTAGCTTTCATGGAGTTCCTTGTAGGTCACATTGAGTTCCTAGAGCATCCTTATAACCATTATTTTGAACTCAATGTCTGATCATTTAATTACCTCAATTTCATTTAGCACTCTTTCTGAGGATTCCTCCTTTCTTTTTGATTGGGGGTTGTTTCTTTGTTTCCCCATTTTAGGTGATATTTCTTGTTTGTATCTACATATTAGATTGATCTACTTTGACTCCCTGTCTTTGTGGTGTGTCTTTCTGTAGTAGGAGACTTGTGGGACTCAGTGGAGCAGTCTCCTTAATCTCCTGAACTTGATGTCCTATGGATGCCCTTTATATCATGTATGTGGGTTCTCTTATTGTAATTACATTTTGGTTATTTTTGGGTTGTTCTTTGGTGCATTCTTCCCTCTAGTTGGCTGCCTAGTGGTCATACAGCTCACCACATCTTGTATGATGTTGTAGAGGTGCTACCTGAACAAACCAAATAACACAGGAAACAAACACACACCTACACACCTGCAAAAATAACTTTAGTCAAGACTATCCTATCAATAGCAAACAAGCATATATTCATAAAAGTGTAATGAAATTATTACTATTATAAGAAGGGAAAAGTAAATAAGAAATGACTCACTGAAAGAATAATGATTTTAAGAGGTTAGGAAGTGGAGAAATATGTGTTAAGGAATAGAAACAAGGCAAAGAAAGAAAGAAAAGAAAATTTACATTGTAATTAAAAAAGGGAGTGAAGAAGGCAGAATGGAGAGAGGGGAAGCATATAGTATTAGGCTTAAACAAAAAATTTTAAATATATAGTGAAATAATAGCAACCAAATTGAAGAAAAAGAGCCACCATAGCAATATCAACAGCAAATGAGCAAAGATTAATATAGCTGTAATGAAAATAAGAAGGAAAAAAGAAGGAAAGCTTATGAGATGTCTAAAGGAAAGGAAGTGGATTTTGAGGGACTAGAGGGATGAGAAATACTAAGAATGAGGAATGGAAAAAAGTCTAAGACAGGGAAAGATTAAAATTTTAAATGCAAAATAAAAGAAGGAGGAATGCAAAATGGAATAGGAAAGTGGAACAGTAAAATTATAGATTTTAAATATAAAAACAGTGAAGATCTAGAAACAAAATAGAAGAAATGCAACAACCACCATATCAACAACCTATGAGTACAAATTGATGAAGGTAGAGAGAATAAGGGCCTTTTAGGAATGGGAAAAATATGTGGGATGACTAATGACAGGAAAAATGGTTTTGAGGGGCTGGAAAGGGGTGAAATAGTAAATGTGTGGAATGGAAACAAGTCATAGCAAGAAAAAAAATTAAAACAAAAATAAGAAGAGGAATAGAACATAAAATGGAGTAAGAGAGGGGAGGGGAAAATATACTTGAAATACTAAACTATAAAAACTAGTGACATAATTGCCACAAACTTGAAGGAACAGAAATGAATTTTAAAAAGCTATGCAAGAGAATGAATAATGCAAATCATAAAAAAGACCACAGTAGAAATTGTCTCCTTAGAATCCAGTGTTTACCACTATTTTCTCTTTCTGGATCTGCTCCTGGTAATGTAGATGGTGTCCTAGACTGATCCTAGGCAGCCTGTTTGAGACTACAAGTGATCCAAAGTCTGGCTGTCTCCTTCAGGTTTGGCTGGTCCCCACTGTTCTGTCTTGATGGCTTTCCATCAGCTCAGGGCCCAAAAGTCATTCATTTAATGACCTGAGAGGACTGCCAGTACCTTCTCCTCTCACCTTCAGAGGGGGCCTCTGGTGTGACCCAAGGTTCAGAACTGTGGGTCACCCCCAGGAGACACTATTCTGTCTTCAGGGAAATGGTGGTAGTGTTTACCTGTCCTCTCACCACACATCTTGGTTTATCCCAGATTCTTTCCAATTACACATGTATTTTTGGTGAACTAGCTGTCTGTTTCCTGTGAGGGGCCAATCTGTGCAAAAGGAACAGCTCTGTCTAGGCACTGAGGCTTCATGGGGCTCTGAACCCCCTTGTTACATCTGTCCTTAATTTCTCTGCTCTGCTGGTTTTTGTGAGTCAGGGTCCGAGGAACAGTGTAGCTCATCATGTCTGATAAAGGGCCGTTTCAGAACCTTTTCTCTTTTCCTCTGTAGAAATGAGCCCAGCAAGTGGTTCCTGAGCCTGGCCTCACTGAGCTGCAGAGCCTGTAATCTTGCAGGTGAGGGTTAAGCTTGCCTTGCTGTGAGGGACCTGTTTGGCTGCAGCAAATCTCAGGCCTTCGGCTCTTGGTTGCCCTGTCCCTAGCTGCCGTTCTTATGGGCCCAAACTATCCACTCTGTGCAGTCCCCTGCCCACCAGCCATGTTGGGTTGAGTACCATAATTACCTTTAATGTGACTCTATCCCTCTGAGTTCCTTGTTAGTGCAGCTAGTATACATGTGTGCATGTGTATGTGAGCACCAGGCCCTTGCCAAGTCTCAATTTTCACCTCACTCCTTTTTTTAAAGTTTTTTAGTGGCTCCCATGCTGAAGACTTGAGCCCTGGGGTTCCTGTTTTCCACATTCTCCTCCTCCCCTAAAAATTACAGAGTCTCTATTGGTCAGGGCTGGTCACTGCCTGCCAGAGCTTCTGACAGTTTGAAATAAAGTTTCTCTTTGGATCTCTCCCGGATAGCACTGGGGAGCATTGTGCAGCAATACTATAACATAATGCAGTGCTGTCCCACCCTTCCTCCAGAGATTCTCAAACTAGGGTGGGCCTGCTTCCACCACTCAGTTTCTGCAACCAGCACCTCCCCAGCTGTCTTTCTCCATCCTTGGAGCTCACTCCTGAACCAAACTGCAGCTGCCCCCCGAAACTGCCCAGGCAGAAATGCAAGTTTGGGCAGCAATGGCAGCAGCTGCTCCAGTAGGAAAGCCTGGGCTGCCTGCTCCTGAGTGCCCTGCAGGCGGGCAGACTAGTTCCCGCTCCCATGTACTCACTGTACTCTCATCCTCATATGCACTCACTCACATGATCTCACTCACTCTCCACTGCATTTTCGAGTTGATTGCACTGTGGTTTAATTGCAAGACCTGTCTGCATTTGGGAGCAAGTGGTTGGGGCTTCCAGCTGCTCTGCAGTCATCTTGGATCCCAGAGTTCATGAGTTCTTATGGTCAAGTACTGGCCTCAACTTAAGTGTCACTAAAATTATTTAGAATTTTTTAAAGATTTTTTAGCTTTAAATAGTATTATGTAAGAGCACAGGTTATTCACACGGAACTCAATTTTTATCTAACTACAATAAAAAATGGAGATACAAATGTATAAGATTAGTTCTTTAAATGATAAATTAAAATCTTGGTCAATTATAGCCCATGATATTATCAGAGTGAAAAGAATATACACCATATGGAAAAGAGTAGGCATTCTTATGCATTAGGCAAAGTGGGCCTTCCTGGAGGGTAATCTGGTAACGTGTGCTAGAAACCACAAAATTATACTGGCCTCTAACCCAACAATCCTACATTTGCAAACTTACCCCAAGTAAATAACCAATAATTCATGTGAAAAGATTTATCTTTAAGGGTAGTTCATTCTGGAAATTATTTATAATAGCAAAAATGTGAGAAGACCAGAATATCAATGTCAGGGAGTGATTTAATGAAGTTTATAGTGATGGGACACCAGCCTGCCATCGTAAGTGAGCTACAGAGAGATCTCTATTGACCTGAGAAATATTTATGAGATAGTGGGACATAAAATAAGCAGCTTTTAAAAGAGCATTTTCAATGTGATCACCTAAAAATATCTAGATAAATCTTGGCTGGTGGCAGTGGATAAGGTGCCAGACTGCAAACCCAAAGGTTGCTGGTTCGATTCTCAGCCAGGGCACATAACCAGGTTGCAAGCTAGGTCTCTAGCAAGGTCTGTACCTGGAGGCAGGTGAAAGGTAACCATAAATTGATGTCTCTCTCCCTCTCTGCCCTCTCCCTTCCCCTCTCTCTAAAAATAATAAATAAAATATTTTAAAATAAATAAATAAATAATAAAAATCTATAGGTATATTTATAAATGCCTTAGGAGAACCTGAAAGGATCTATACTGGAATATTAATGTATAGTTTAATTTAATTTAACTTATTTCCTAAACTTCTGAAGTATTCTTCAGGAATATCTATTACTTTGTAATCAGAAAAATATAATTAAAAATTAAAAACATTGTGTATTGCATTATTTATGCATACTCAAGATAGAAAAATTATGTCAAAGTCCATGTAACAATCTAAAATTTAAAAAATACTGAGACAGTAAAATATCTTTATTTCTTTGAATTGCCTACTTTTCTTATTTGTAACTGTTCATTTTTTACCCAATGCCCTCTTTTGTTCAATCTTAATAAATGTATATCTAGAAAAAGGTCTTTAGTATCCAAGCAGCTTCTAAATATTTATATATTGACAGAGAGATATCAGCTACTTGAATGTGTTTACTAAAGAACTTAGTAACTCATAGAACATAACTAGGTTCCACCTTTCTCCTGCTTCCATTCAATGTCTATAGGCATTTGCAGATAGTGAGGGTCAGAGGGGAAGTCAGGTCTCTTTATAGGTAGTGGGGGGATGTCACTGAGGTAAACCTTTTTATGGGGACAAAAGTGAATTTGAGGTAGAAAAACAGGGGAAGCCAGGAAAGGTTTCCCAACTGAGTGCAATGGCAGGGGAGGGGAGCAAACAGGATGACTTCAGAAAAAAAATGAAAGCTGTATTTATGCACTATTCATTAAACTCAAGAAACAGCACTTTCCTCAAGTTAGGATTTTTCTTGGTGTACTGTGTACTTTTCAGTCCATCTTATTTATTGAGAGCCCATTATGTGCAGAGGACTGTACTGACTGCTGTGACAGATATAAATATGGGTGTTACCCTATTTAAATAGACAGGCAGTGACAGTCTGGTCAGTTTGTTACTGCAAAGCCTCAAACAATATATATCATATTAAAATAAGTTACATGTTTCCTTCATTTCTCTAAATTTCTGAATGCCACGCAGGAAAGTATTTAAATGCTAAATGCCGGTATCATTTGACACCATCTTAATTATTTACTGCTCAAAAAAACATTCAGTTTTAATGATTCTTAAATTTATTATAACCAGTATTTTTCTGACATGAATATTTGCCTTAATAGTTTATGATTACATAATCTTGCTAGTTATTTCATTAATATGAACATTTTACAACAGTTATGTGCTTCAACAGATGTATAGGTATAAAATACCTCTAGCAATGTTAACTTGTTTTACCAAATCCAACATTTAATAAGAAACTTCTTGTCTTCCATTCATTCTACCTGGTTCTTATACCAATGTTGAAGGATATATGCAAATTAACACCATTCTCCACCCCAAACACACAATTCAACATCATCTTCCTGAGCTAAGCAGGAAGTATACACAACCCCTATTTTACTCACTTGAGACAACACGGACATTTAGGTATTCATATATCATTGAATTCATTTGGCTCTTTGAATACGTGGGCTTCAAATTCCATCTGGCTCTATAAAATAAAGTGCTCAAAATTAGTACAGACTTCAAAAGAATGTAAAACAAAGCAAAATATTCTGTATGCCTCCTTTGAAAAGAAACAAGATAACAGTAAGAATAGGAATCAAGCACTTTGGATGCTCATGCATTTTTTCCACTCACAGAGAGTGAGAGTATACACTATATTCCAAGCACATTATTTGATATGGGGTCACAAAGATGAGCAAGATTACATGACTCAGCTCTCCAGGAGCCTCCAGACTAGTAGCAGAGACCATCTAGAAACTGATGAGCTTAAGTTACTGCAGTGAAGGCTTCAATAAAGTAAACAGTATTCTATGGGAGGCCAGGAGGACTAATTATGTCACAGACAGGCTGTGGTAGGTAGCAGGGATACTTCTTAAAGCAGAAGCTGGTTCAAAAGCTGGGGGGTGGGGAAGGAATGTGGTCCAGGGAGACAAGAACCCAAAAGCTGAATCCTTGGGATTTATTAACAAGGAGGGTATGGTGATTTCAGCAGGAGCAGTTTCAGGAGTGGACAGGAAGAAGCGATGGCAGTGTAGCTTGCACATATGGATAATTCTCTCAACACTTGACTGTTTAAAAAGAAAGCCAATGGACAGAACATAGAAGCAGGTATGCAATTAAGGTAAATTACTTTCTTTCCTTCCTTCCTCCCTTAGTCCTTCTTTTCCTCCCTCCTTTCCCCCTCCTTACCTCCTTTCTCCTATTCTATTCTCTTCTTTTTCAGATGGGATATTATTTTGATCTAGCTGTTTGTTCTTAAAAACCTAGCCTTCCTTTTCCTGCCAGCCATTCAATATAGCTTGTTCAGATGCCCACTTTGTGACTACCACAATATTCTAGGCATATCTCAATGGACTCTAGAACCAGGGTACTCTGTAATTGTTTCATGAACTTGAACAAATTGCCTAAACTTTCCAAGCCTCAGTTTCCTTATCTGTAAAATGATGATAGTAATTGTAACTACTTTCTAGGGTTGTTAGGAGAATTAAATGAGGCAGTGTGAGGCTGGAGCTTATGACAGTACGTGGCATAGATATGCCCTGTACAAGTCATTAGCTATTATGATAATATGTATCACACTGTTGAGTAATTATTTTTTTTATCTCAGAAAAATATTAGCCCTTGAGTGCTGCTGGTGAGCCTTTCACCTGTTCTTTGGCCCACATTAATCTTCAATGAGTGTTTCTTACATAATGAATGAATTAATAAGTGAAAAACATAGCAGTACTGTGTTAAAATAGTACTATAAAATGAACCATCAGGCTCTTTTTCAGTGGGCTTTCTCTATTTCACAGCTATTCTTTGTGGGTAAAGGTGATTCATGTGATCCATCCCTCACCAAACAAAGAAGCCTTAGGTTGTTGATCCTCATTATATTTTGGTCACTGATCAGTGAAAATAATATTTTTTACCTTTGGATCAGGTAGGCATGGTCCAAAAGCTTCCAGTAGAAGAGTCTCTTCTCTCACAGCTTGTTCATAGTCTGAGAAGGACAATTTCCCATCATGATCATGATCCTAGGGGTGACCAGCCATATTTTAGTCAACATGTAAAATATAGCAAATACAGTTGTCTTTTCAGAGGCAAGAGTTAATAGAAAAAAGATGTTAGAATAATAAGAGACCAAAATTAAAAATACTTTTAATATTATAATAAAAGAACATAATTCAAGTGTTTGATTTTACCAAGCAGGAAATTGATAGTTATTATAATTTGAATTATTATTTTTATCCCTCATCTAGCCTGTAAATTTTAACACAAAACTCTAAATTACCCATATTTACCATTTTCTTAAGTGTTATTTCAACCAAATCTTTAATTCCTTCATCAGGGTCTTCTTCAGATGGCTGCTTAAGAAGGCTGTTCTTCAACATGTGGAACATTTCCTCCTTTGAAATGAATCCATCACCATTCAAATCAAATACTTCAAAGCAATCTTTTAAAAAATAGCCAATTATGAATATAATATTATCATTAAGGTAACATTTCCTCTGATAAAGTTTTCAAGGCCAAGGTCTATATTGCTGATGCTTTTATCTATTCTGAAGGTCTTAACACAATCTAATTCCATAACAAATTCTTAATGTACACTTAGTGAATATATACAACAATCCTCAGAACAAGTTTTCACTACACTCAGCTATGGAAAAGCATGATAAGAAACAATAACTTCAACATTTTCATTTTGAAATTCTTGGAAGACTGATTGAAATATTATTCTTAAACAGAGTTAATCAAAATTAACAATTAACTAAGAATCAGAACACTAGAATCAATATTCCCTACTTTCATGTTTACAATTAAAGTAATTAAATATGTAAAATATTTAATAATTTGATATGTCAGTGAATGTGTACATGATTAGCACATGTATCATATGCTCAAGCAGTCTTTCTTGTCATGAATCATTCCTCAACATCTCTTGATTTCCTTTTTAGTTTTTTAAACTTTTATCATTGACTTGAATTTGCCCCATAAAAGAGGTTAATGGAAATTTAAGCCAACCAACAGACAACATATTTTGCTGGCTGGGTTGGACAACATCAATTTAATTAGATATGTGAATCATAATGTACAATCAGTAGGATAACCTAATATCTTACATTTCATTTTTTCTTCCAAAGTTCCTCGAAGAAACAGTGATAATCCATAAACCCACTCTGATACGTTTACACAACCATCATTGTCTTTATCAAAACCTCGAAATACTAAAAAGAAAGAAAAGTACAATATAATACTTACACTGCACTTTTAATCCCAGTAATGTATCCACATCAGTACCACTCACTTTTAAAGGTTAAACAAAGCCCTGGCTGGTGTGGCTCAGTGGATTGGTGCAAGCCTGCAAACCCAAGGGTCTCGTTCGATTCCCAGTCAGGGCACATACCCAGGTTGCAAGCCAGGTCTCCAGCCATGTCCCCAGCTGGAGGCAGGTGGAAGGCAACTATGCAATGATGTTTCTCTCCCTTTCTTCCTCCCTCCCTCCCTTCTCTCTAAAAAATAATGAATAAAAAAATGTTTAAAATTGCAATCTGAAAAAATTTTTTTAATAAAAATAATAAAAATATCAATAAAAGTTAAACAAAATTTCAATACTCTCATTTGACAAAAGAAGAAACTAAGACATCATACAATTGGTAAAGTTTTTTATTTAAAGTTTCACATTTTGCCCTGGCTGGTGTGGCTTATTGGATTGAGCACTGGCTCATGAACCAAAAGCTTGCTGGCTCTGTTCCAGCTCAGAGAGGACAAATGCCTGTGTTGCAGGCCAGGTCCCCAGTTGGGAGCATAGGGAAGGAAACTATTCCATGTTTCTCTCCCTTTCTTTGTCCCTCCCTTTTCCTCTATTGTCTCTAGAAATAAATAAATAAAATCTTAAAATTAAATTTTCATATTTTCCCTTATATTTTGTGGGAACAAAGTAAATTCTAAATATATTAATAATTAATTAACATATAAATATGTTGATATATTAGCATAAAATATATAATTTTATGTCTTTTTTACTCAACAAATGTAATGCTATTACATGATAGCCTGGACTATATTGTAATTCTCATTGAAGTACTTCCAATGGAATCTTAAATGGCATTTTAAAACTATTTTTGATTATATTTACTAAGTAAAAATAGAAATATTTTAGGTTTTCTAATATAAAGTAAGAGAAACCTAATTATTCAAGCTGGCTTTGTCCTCTTCTTAAATACACAAAATAGAATGGATACTATTTCCATTCTTACGATCTTTTTCTTGAATATGAAAATTAAAATTTTATATTCATATGAAACTGGGAATATAGAACATTAAGCTTTTAACCAATAGCATGTCCAAAACCCTAAACTTTTTTTTCAGTTATAGTGGATTTTAATGTCTTCTTACCTCTGTCCATAATCATGTCATCTGTCATTCCAAATGTCACATGTAAGATGTTTCGAAATGCATTACGATCTAATCCAATGACCACACCCTGCCTCTCTGTTACATCTTCCATCAATTTATAAAACAGATTTATAAGGCATTTTACTTCAAATTTGTTAACTGTGAAAGAATGAAATTAAGATATAACAAAAATGTAGTTTAATCTTTATAACTAAAATTTTGCATTACTGTATTTACAGACAAAAACTAGCAAGCCATTAAATATACAGTTGTCAACAGAAGACAATTCTGTTCTGAGATTCATAAATCAAATTAATAAAGGATGGTTACTATAGCTGATTCTCCACTAAAACAAGAGAAAAAGCCTTCCCTCCAATATTAAACAGATGCAAGTTTAGTCACAATTAGGAAAAAAAGAAGATATTAGCCAAGTTATCTGAACAATGATTGTGGCATCAGATTCTAAATTTAAAAAGGCAATAGAGCCCTGGCTGGTAGCACACTGGATAAAGTGCTGGCCTGCAAACCCAGAGGTCACAGGTTCGATTCCCCAGCCAGGACACATAACAAGGTTGCAAACCAGGTCTCTAGTCAGGTCTGTGGCTGGAGGCAGGTGAAAAGCAACCATACATTGATGTCTCTCTCCCTCTCTCCCTTCCCCGCTTTCTAAAAATAATGAAATAAAATCTTAAAAAAAAAAAAAAAAAAAAAAAAGGCAATGGAGATATGGTTCAAAGCAAGCATGGTAATATTAAGAATGGTAACATTTTCCCCAGGATATTGGTCATAGTTATTCATGACATTTGTTAAGTTAACATTTCCCTCCCTGGAAATAGATAGCATGCTCCTGGCAGATAGGCAACAATTTTCATTTTGTATTAGTCTTAGTAAATGCATAAATCAGATTTTGGAAATAAAAATCATCTATTGACCCTGGCTGGTAGCACAGTGGATAAGGCACCAGCCTGTGTGAATTCAAAGGTCACTGGTTTGATTCCCCAGCCCAGGGTACATAACCAGGTTGCAAGTCAGGTCCTCCAGCCAGGTCCCCAGCTGGAGGCAGGTGAAAGGCAATCATACATGATGTCTCTCTACTTCCCTGTCTCTCTCCCTACCCCTCTCTCTAAAAGTAATAAATAAAACCTTTTTTAAAAATCATCTATTTTCTAATAAAAAAGTGTCAGCATATTTTAGCACTCTTGTAATTCTTGTTGCAGATTAAATGAAAGCTAACATACAACTATTCAGTAATAGTTCAGATGAAGGCATTTCATATAAATTATTTTTTAATCCTCACCTGAGGAAAGTTCATTTATATGGAGAGAAGAAAAGAGGGAGGGAGGGAAGGGAGGGAGAGGAAGAGAGAGAGAAATAGCAATGTGAAAGAGAAACATCAATCAGTTGCCATTGGTTGCCTTCCTTATGAGACTGACCAGGGATCAAACCCACAACCTAGGTATACATGTACCCTGACAGGGAATGGACCAGACCCTGCAGCCTTTTGATGTATGGGACAATACTCTTAACAACTGAGCCACCTGACCAAAGTGGATGAAGGAAATTTTTATTTTAAGCATATACAAACATATTTATATTTGTCCACACACATAATTACATAAAGGATGGTATTTATAAACATTGAGCTAATTATTTGTGTTCCAATCCCCATTTGAGAGAAAGTGGGAAGGTTATTGCAAACCCAAGGGTCATTGGTTTGATTCACAATCAGGGCACATAACATTGAAAACATAAAAGTGAGTTTAAATATGAATTATAGGTGGAATATGAATTATAGGTTTAAAAATAAGGACAAAACCTGTGCACATGTAAAAGAAGACAGAACATAGGAATGGAGAAATCACTTCTAACCCTACAGGTCATGACAGGATTGAGTGTGATGTCTAGTTTGGGGTACCAGAATGGAAGAGAAATATTGAAAACCTTAAAAAACAAATGACTTAGTCAGTAAATTAAATAGTAGACAAGAGTATAATGATTATAATTTTTAAGAGAGCTGTTCTGTTAGTTGCTACAGAAAATGGTAGGTCAGTTTGTGAAAAAAAGAGACACAGAAATGCCATGTAGTCCAGTGATTCCACTTCTGGGTATATAGCCAAAAGTCTTGAATACAGATACTTGTTCACTAGTGCTCATAGCAGCATTATTCACAGTAGCCAAAAGTGGAAGCAACCAAAAGGTAGTATATGGATACTATGTAATATTATTCAGCTTTATTCAACTTTTAAAAAGGAATTTTGACACATGCTACAACATAGATGAGCCTTGAAAACATTATAAGTGAAATAAGCCAAGCAAAAACAAAAAAGACAAATATTGTATGATTTCACTTATATGATATACCTAGAGTGGTAAAATTTATAGAGACAGAAAGTAGAATGGTAGTTGCCAGGGGATTGGTGAACGGGAAAATAGTGAATTATACTACAGGTATAGTGGGTATTATTTCAGTTGGAAAATATGTAAAAGTTCTGGAGATGAATGGCAACAACTTGAATGAACTGAATGCCACAGAGCTGTACACTTAAAATGCTTAAAATAGTAAAATTTAAAAGCTCTAAAAGTAAAAAGGTTGTTAGTTGGCTGGGGAAGAAAAGCCTGCATAAATGATGACTTATTTAACACCCCCTTAGGTTGGTGTGGCTTAGTTGGTTGTAGCATTGTCCTATAAACTAAAAGGCTGCAGATTTGATTCCCAGGCAGGGCACATGCCTAGATGTGGGTTTGGTCCCCAGTCAGGGCATGTACAACATACAAGTGACCAATGTTTCTCCCTCACAAAGATGTTTTCTCTCTTTTTCCCTCCCTGCTTTCCCTTCCCTCTCTCTCTCTAATATATATATATATATATATATATATATACACACACACACACATATATATATATATGTATTAGGTTAATTTATTACCAAAATAATCCAAGATTAGCCATAAGAAAAATTTTCTTGCAAAAATGTTACTTTATTCTAGAATACAATGCTAACTAATTCAAGGAAGGTTTTTCATTTTTTTGAGGGGGGGTGGGTTGGTTGTTCTTCATATCATATCTGTAGAATGGTGGATTAGATGATCACTTAAAATACAAAATACTTTCCTCTTTTCTGATTCCACAAACTTATCCATTTCATCCTAATGGGATTATCATCTGAAAGGAAATATGACTTTGAGGGAACACTCCTCTAATTAATTAAAAATTATTATAGTGTCCATGATTTGTAACTATTTCTATAATATTTAGTTAGTAATCATCACCATTTTGAAGGCTCATTTAAAATTTTTTATGTTAGTACAAAAAGCAAAAAAGATTATCTTGCCATGTTTTCCTTATCTTTTAATATACTCACTTTCTGATTGTTCACAGCATGTCTATAATACATTATATTGCAACTTTACTGAACAAGGAGTAAATTAAATTCAGTATGGTATATTAAAGTTATTTTTTATTCAAAATGTTTACTAGATGTTTTTGGAAGCTCTGTTCTTCTCTCAGAAGTGGAATTATTTTAAGAAAAACAATAGAACAAAACTCTCATCAGATTATAATAACCATAATTATACCTTAAATTAGATGGGGTTTTTTTCTAAGAAGTTTAAGATGCTTGTACACATTCCAACTTTTACTTATAGCACCAGTCCACTAAACACAATTAAAAGGCACTAGATCCTGTCATCTCTAGAACTACATTAAAACATATTTTTTCCTGCCTTTTAGTTTTTAATTTTTATTTTTGCACATTGGGAATGGGTTTGGGATTATGGCTTCTTCTATTTCTTCAAGTGGCCAGTAGTTTTGCAATCAGCATACAATTTATAAGTTTGCTCATTTCTTCACCTAAATCATATTCTTAGCTTCTTGGACCAGGTATAGTTCTGTTTTTTCAGTTTGAATATAATTCTAAAGTGACCTATGAAATTCTAGCCAACTTTGAGAATGTGTGATTGGAGCAGATATTTTTAACAACTGTTCATCTTGTCACCTACAAAGTTTCCTTTATGTTGCAACCCTACCAATAACTGAAAAGTGGAAGGTCTAGGAGGGAACAGATTATCATGTGTTTGGCTTTGGTGAGCTCTTTGGTTCTACTTTCTTCCTTGCTCTGATACAGCCTTCTTTCCTAAGGTGTTCAAGTCATTGATAACCATTCATCCAATGAATCTCTTGGTCAGTGTCCAGGACTTGGACACTGCCAGTTTATTTGCTCTAGAAAGCTATAATGCAGGTGTATGTTGGCTGTGCTACTTTTCTTGAATCCATGATTTTTAGCATTTATTTTACTCCTATGTCTGAGGCTAAAATCACATATGTTTTGTGGGTATATAAATCACACTTTTATCATGTGAAGGTAAATTAAGAAGAGCACTTGAGAAGCAAGTAAGTGTACTTGTGAGAGAGCAGTACTGGATGCCTGGACACCTGGATACGATAGTCCTTAGGATCATTGGTAGGCCTTGGTGCCTGCCTCCAAATGCTAACACCTGGTTATTCTCTTCTAGACTTCTCTTTAGGGGTGGGGGAGGAGGGGGCTCTATCAGTCCAAAGATTGGAGGTAAGAAGCGTGTAGAGCACAGGATTTTAGCATTGGGTAGGACAGGAAATCTGAACCAAGAGCCTGTGCTAGCACTTCATTCTTACTTACAATGCTTGCAATTTTTAGTTAAGGTGTCCGTCAACTTCTGCAGCTTCTTGCGGTTCATGCTGGGCGCTCAGGGAAGCTGGCAGCAGCCGATGTCCAGAGGGCGCGGCTGCCAGGGCAGTCGTAAGCCCTGGGCCTGGGGAAAGGGGCTGAGTCTCCATTGCCAGACTTTTGCTCGCCCTAACACACCAAGTGGCTATGACAACGCCTTGGCGGCTGCTGATTGGTTCCGTGCGGGGGCGGGTTGCGTGGGCTGCCCTAACACACAACAGACCATGACAACAATTAGGCACCGCCCATTTGCTCTTGGGGCGGGGGAGCGCAGTCCCCCTTGGAGGATCTGGGACAGGCACTTTTCAAGCTGTGTTTTAATTAACTTCGGAATTCTAATTGTTTAGTTGTTGCTGTCTTTTGGGTTCACAACCCCTTTGATGGACTGCACTGTGAATCTTCAAGGTCTAAAAATACGTTGTGCATGCTGTGTGAATGGTTTTTGGGGTGGTGAGTGCTGCACCAGTGGGAGGGATCTCAGGGAGATTTGGGGGACCGGATGGAGGAGATTGGAGAATTAGCAGGTGTGTTATGCGGACTATTGTTTTATGGAATACGGAAGGAATAGATTTTTTCTCTCTCTTGCTCCCCATCCAACTCATTCTTGGCGGTGGGGCTGAGGTAGCTGTCAGTGGAATCTGGGAAAAGCCATTGGCAATTTTTAAGCTAATTTAAGTCAGTCATCCTCATAAACAAACTGACAACTGTCACTTGCCTGTAGGATAAAACCCAACCTTGCTTTCCTGGAAAATATCCCTTTAAGTAAAACTACTTCTTTACTTATTTGAAAGATAGGTCTTGTGAAAGAATAGTTCTTGCATTAATGTGGGAAGAGTTTCAGTTCTTCTGAACTACAGATGGAACACCCTCTTTGCATTAAGACAACAATGAAATGGGTTAGATTAGCCAGGAGTACAAGTCCTTCAGTATTCTCCAATACATCTACTTGTTTAACTTCAGAGGCAAACATACCTTTGAATACAAATTATAGTATACATATTGTCATTGTTAGGCTGAAACAGAAATATTCTGTCAACCATGAATACCAATCCAAAATAAAGTGGTTTCTGTATTTAGGTCTCTGATTCTCTCCACCCCCTTGTTTCATTTGTTTGTTGAATAAAGAATTGAAATGCTGTTTGAAACCGGGACTCAAGGATGCTTGGTGAAGTCAGGGAATGTATTATCCTGAGAACAGTTACCCAACATGAAATGATAGCGATTATGAGTTTCCAACAGTTTTCTGGTTAAATAGTATCCCTGTATCTATTTAACCTTATCTAGCAGCTGTGACATTTCTAATGAGATTGTAGGCAGCAAATGGGAAAGACTGGACATATTCTATTTATACTCACCTGTGAAACTCTAGTTGCTTTTGTTAGATTACAAAATTGTAGCACAAGCCTTGTGAACCCAAGGGTCTCTGGTTTGATTCCCAGTCAGGGCACATAACTAGGTTGCAAGCCAGGTCTCCAGCCAGGTCTGTGGCTGGAGGCAGGTAAAAGGCAACCATACATTGATATTTCTCTGCCTTTCCTCCTTCCTCCCTGCCCTTTGCTCTAAAGTAATGAATAAAATCTTTAAAATATTGTAGCACATATTTAATTCGTAAGGGTTGTTGCAGTACTTACTTCAAAAGACACAGAGTTGAAAGAGTGGTTGTTAGTAGTTAATAAGAGAAGCCATGGGTTTCACATGTCTCTGCTGGTAGGTCTTTTAAGAACTTTCTACTAGGTTTTCTGAAGGGACATCCTGCTGGCAATTCTTGGGGAGCAGGACTGGTGGTAATCACACTTATGGGTCTGTCCAGACATCACTGAAGATACATTGGGAGCTTGTCAGAGCATGTATGGATAAACTAACCAGTTCTTAATTCACAAGCTTCAAGTCTAGGATCCAACTATGTTTCCTGAAAGTAGAAAAGTGAAGTAAGGATAATATCACAGAAGGTTGAAATTAAGAATCATATCTGTTCTACTAGGCAAAAATTACTTAATCAGCTAAAAAAAAAACTTTGTAAGGTACCCTTTTACCATTTTACCTCCTTCTCAAGTCCTTTCTTTTATGTTAATCTTTTAGCAGAAAATTTCCAAATTCACCGTCATATAAAACACATTTACTTCTCTGAGAGAGTGGCCTAGAGTTAAATTTCCTATTAGGTTTTAAAAATCCTTCTCTGGAAAAACAAGGTACTTATTAAGGGCATGTTTCGTCAACATATTGGTAAACTAGAGCATTCCTTACATTTTTTGTGAATTATTTCTTTTATTTTTAAGAAAATTTTATTTTATTATTTTTAGAGAGAAGGGGAGGGAGAGAATCAGTGTATGGTTGCTCTTCACCCACCTCCAACCATGGACCTGACTGGAGACCTGGCTTGCAACCTGGTTATGTGTCCTGGCTGGGAATCAAACCAGGGACCCCTGGGTTTGCAGGCTGGCGCCTTATCCATTGTGCCACCAGCCAAGGAAATTTTTTTTTTTTTACTTTTTATTGTTGACACTATTACAGATAGTATTTTCTGACTTTAGAAACAAGCTGTAGGCCTGATAGAGTCAAGGCAAATTGTCATTTCTATTTGTAGTTTCTAGTTGCTTATGATGAGTAGACATAGGATTGTTTTCCCTTAAGGGCTTTTTCAGAATAAGGCAATTAAGCCAGAGCAGTTATATCATATCAAATCAACCAGCAACGGAATAATAATAATTTTTTAAAAACTGTGTTTAATTTGTACTGAATACAAATTTTACTGGGCATGAAGTGATCATAGAACTTTCCAAAACTGAAGCAGCTTTGAGACAGATACTTTGGTAAATAAAAAGTACATAAAAGGGACTATTAATGCTATAAATGTTTCTTTTAATTTTGTGCACAACACAGTCTTCTCTTTGACTCACAATTAATTAGAATTTTGCCATGATAAATAGTTTGGACCTTGAATTGATGAAAGTGTTTTATTTAACATGGACCTTTTATGATAAAGGCATTTGGAAGCTGTTCGGGAAATGACGTCATGGAATTGATATCCAAGTATATTACAAATCTATTATGAAATTACTTTATAAAAGGAAAATATCAAGGTTAGTTATCTATGAAAATTAAATTCAGTTTTACCAATATTATTTTGTTGAGCTAGTGATCAGAAATTCTGAGGTGATTTTAGCCAATTATCTGGGTGGCTGAATTTCCACTGCTCTCTTTCACCACTTTTCTCTTTGGCTACTATGCTGAAATGATAATCTGCACTTAGTACCTCCAGCCACCCAGCTGTCTCACTCACAGGGCCTTCCGCATATTTCTCTCCCTCCCCCAAAGGAAACTCTTCAAAGAGTTTTTGACTTCCCATATAAAGTAAATTCTTCCACATGCCTTTGTGCATTTGTCTTTCTCCGCCTCGGAACCATTTCAGTTCTAATGCTTGACATAATGATAACTTTCTCTAGTCTTCCCTCATCACTAGATTTTCAACTACATGACCTCCCTTTCTCTCTTACTGTCACTCTTGCTCACATTCTCCCTCTTCCTATATTTATGTCTATTTGTACCTCTGTATCACTTATTTTTTATATCTCTGAAGTTTGACAACACAGACCACTTATTAAGGGGGAGTGGTGGGAGATATCACCTGAGCACCCCATTGTGGAGAGCCTCCTGAATACACAACAGGGTCTTTAAAAGTAGCTGGGCAATAAAGAAGAGATTTTCCCAAAATGCCCTCAAATATCCACTGGTGTTCAGACATATTTTTATAAGATTTTTAAAGCCACAATCAAGTGACTAATAAAGTAAATGCCTGAGGTTTACTAAGGATAGGATTCTAATATCTTACATGTCATTTATGAAGTTGTAAATTAAGATGTGGCATGTGATAAATAATTAATGTGATGGCAATGATATCAGCAGTTGAATAAGGAAGCTGTTCCTTCCGGTCTCAAGTTGCTGACCAAGAAATTCTGCGAAACCCTTTGGGTCATAGGCACTCAGAGCTAGGTCACAGCAACTGTTCTATCTGCATAACTGCAGCAGGGACAGTAGGTACCTATCCCTTTTCAAGGGAGCCCAGAGCTCCCAGTAGCATCATGGCACTGATCACTCTGCAGGTGTCACACATGTCCTACACAGAGCTGGACCAGGTTTATCCTCTCAGACCATGTGTGGCACTGTTGGGACCCCTGAGGCAATGCTGACCAGAAAAGGGCGTATACCAGTTTGAATACTTGAGATCAGACCCATCTAATCACATTGCTCCTCCACATTCTTGATCTCTTGGGGAAAAGAAATTTCCCAGAATTGCCTTTCTCCAAAAATCTTAACCCATTATGAAACATTGTTAGCCTAGATCCCTCTAACCTCTTTCAACTGTTCCCAACAAATTTCACTTCAGTTGTGAACATTTACCTTATATGATCCATCTTTGCACAAAGCCTCTCTATACTTCTTCCCTGAAACCTGCTTCTCCCCCAAAGATACTGCTTCTTCTATAGATATCCCATGGAAAACCAACCTGTTTTCTCATATCTACTCACTCACAGTCAGAAGGAAGTCAAAATTCTCTTGACCTTTTATCATTTTTTTAAAAATAATTTTTTTTGCAACCCCCCCTAAAAATAATTTTATCAGCTCTCTTTTCTTCTCATCTACCTTCTCAGAAAGTGCAGCCATGGTGCCTACCTTCATTGCTGCACCACCTGTTTTAGCCATCCTTTTTGCTCTTGCCTAACTTCTGCATTAGCTAACTATCTTCTATCTGATGTTTCTTTAAGCCATCCAAATGATTGCCAAAATAATTTAGCTGAAACACAAAGCCAATCATGTTTTCCTTCTGCTTAGTATTTCAATGCCTACTTGATGCCTGAAAGATATATCCAAGCCTCATAGCATAGTTTTCACAGTTCTCCAAGATCTGGCCTCTGCCTGGTTTGTAAGCCTCTTCTCCATCCAGGTCCTGTCATTTTTATGGCTGAAACTCCAGCAGCCGTCTTAGACCATGAGGTACACTGAGCATTTGGAGCCATTCAGAGCGGAGGGATAAACTAAAGGGTGTCATTTCCCTTGTGTATAATATACAGGCAGTCCTAAACAGCGATGTGAAATAAATTATTTCTTTTATCTCATTGATATTTGAGGATTTTCAATTACTTTAAGTTACACCTAATCTTACTAAAACAATATTTAAAATGAGAAAATTAAAGTTATTTTCTTTAGTCTTTTTGGCTTTGTGATTCTTGAAAACAAAACTAAAGATAATATTATATTCAGGTACTCTTATGGTCTCTTTCCTAGGTTGAACCTTTATGAAAATCTCAGCTGTTGACCATTTTGACCTACAAAAACCTGCAATCTCATATCAACCTAATATGTCATGATAGCTTTTCATATTTGCTCATTTCAAATTATCTAAGAAAAGATTTCATCTTCTAATTCAAAGTAACTACATGATCCTTCAGTCATTTAGATTCCCTTTGGTCCCCATTTAGATTTATGGTATGCTACAGAAATGAGTTTTGGATATTTTCCTTTCAAATGTCTCCCATATTAGTTGAGAATATACAAATACTGTCCCCAAAACAGTTTATACCTGGAGCAGGTACTGCTCTGCTCTCACTACTTGGGGGTAACTGACGGAGAAAACCCTGGTGATGTGTCTTCTCGCCTTTCATTAAAATTAATATTGCCAAACAAGTCACTCAGAGACTTTGTCTAGTTCTTGAGAAATTTAATGATGTTTAAAGAAAATCCTTGCTGCTCACATGTAATTATAAACATGGGGTTACATATACGAGGTTTCAAAGAGAAGTTTTCTTTGAAGCACCAGATACACAGGCAAATCAAGAAAGACAATTTCACATTCAAAATTGTAGAAAGGATTTAGCCAACATTGTTCTTTATATTTGCAGATATGCTTTTATTTTGTTTCAAGAGGAATACTTTTAAGATTACCAATCCCAGAGAACTCATGGGATCAGTTCTCATGTGATACACTGGTTGCATTAGTTCATTTATTTAACCACTATTTTTGGTGCATGCTATGTGCCTGTGAGTCAAATTAAGTACTCATGAATTATGCCCCATTCCTTCCTGCTGGGCTCCGCCCACCCCTGGTATAAGGTCACATGGTAAAATGGTGTATGTGCTAATCTGGGAAGACTGTACTTTAAGCTCTGTTGTACCAAAAAGGAATTTAGTCCCTATGACATACTAGTTCAGGCAATGCTTCCTAAAATCTAGAGTGGGAGAGGACTCAATTTGTTCCCTTATTCAAATATATGAGAGATAAACTATGACCTGAATTATTGTAAAAGAATAGGCTTCCTGCAGAAGTGAGAAGAATAGAAAGGTGGCATGTTTTAGCAATCCTTTCTAGAGGAGCATTGATAGAATGCCACAATTAATCTGTGGGGCAGCAGGCCTGGGACATAAGTGAGTTGTTTTAGTTTGAATCATACTCTCATTTTTATCTCTTACTGTCTTAAAGACAAAGAGTAATGATCAGCCTATGGAGAGTAAAACAGAATAGGGGTGTATACTTACATGCTACCCACTTGCTCATTCATTCATTCATTCAGTTGGTCAACAACTACATCTCACTCCTTACCAAGAACCAAGCATCAACTGGGACATTGATAAAGAATACTGAGCAGACATATGTGATCCCCTCAGGGCACTTGCCACTCAGTGAAAAGACAGATGATGAGTAAATAATTGAAAAAACAGGTAAGTACAAGCTGTGCAACATATTGTAACAGAAGAATTTAAGCAGTTCCAAATGAAAAGCTGGTGAGAGGCCATCGTTATCTTTTATTAAAATCAGTAAATGAGAATAATATAGTGATCAAAATACAACCACCATCAGTTTGGTGCTTTGTAAACAGATAAATATGAATACAATGTCTGCCCCATTATTAACTAGACAAATGATACTGGCTTACTTTCCACACTGAACAATGGCCAAAGAAATAGTGCTTACTTTGTACAGCAGCTGGGAAGATAAACTTCAGCAATGGCTTTGAAGGATTTAACTCACCACCAGAAACACACTGAATTCCTGTTAGCTGTTTTCATTATAAGTCATGTTGGGCTTGGTGGTCTGTCTGAGGGAGCAACATTATGGTCCCCAAGAAGATTCATGTCACAATCCCAGAACTGTGTGTATATTACTTTAGATGGCAAAAGAGGCATTGCAGATGTCATTAAAATAACTAATAACAGTTGACCTTAAAATAAGGAGGTTATCCTGGATTATCCAGGTAGGTACAGTGTAATCACATGATCCTTTAAAAGCAAAAGGGAAGGTAGAAGGGGAAGACAAGAAATTCAAAACAAAGGAATGACTTGCATATGCCATTTTTGGCTTGAAGATTGGAGGGACTACATGTCAGAGAAATTAGAACCTCAGTCCTACAACCATGAAGGAATTAATATTGCTAACAACCTGAGCCAGTCTGGTGGCAGATCTTCCCCAAAAGTCTCCAGATGGTTGACACTTTCATTTCTACCTGTGAGACTCTGAACAAAGAACCCAGCAGAGCCTGCCAGAACCTTGTGTTATTTTAAGCTGTTATATTTGTGGTACTTTGTAACAGAGCAATAGAAAATAAATGATCATTTAAATAATTTTAAAAATGTCAACAGGTATTTTAATAATAAAATCCAAAACTTAAAAAATATTGAAAACCTGTATTGAGGTATTTGATGAATTTTGAAATGTATATATTCATGTGACCATTCACAATAACTATGTTATAAAAATACTCCATCACGCCATAGCTTCTACTCCTACCTACCCTTTGGTAGATAACCCCTCCCCTACCATCTGGGCAAATACTGATTGACATGTTGTTCCCTTGGTTTTTCTAGAGTATCATATAAATATTATCATGTTTTTTTACCTGGCTTCTTTCTCTTAGCATAAATTCTTTGGCAATGCATTCATGCTTTTGCATGTGTCAGTCATTTATTTTACTGCTGAGCAGAGTTCCATTGTATACATGTGTCACATTTATTCACCAATTGGTGCTCATGTGCGCTATTTCTAATAAAGCTACCATGGACTTCAAGTACAAGTCAGTGAGATCATATGTAGTTATTTTTCTTTGGTAAATAGTTATGAACAGGATTTTTGGGATATATAATAAGTATTGGTTTACCTAGATGAGGAACTATTAAGCTGCTTCCATTGTAGCCACACCATTCTACATTCACACCAGCAATGCAGAAGAATTCCATTTGCTCCCAGTCCTCACCATCACTTAGTATATTGCCTGTCTTCTCATTTTAGTCATTTTAGTAGGTATGTAGTGGTATCTTATTGTAGTTTGAAGTTCTATATTCCTATAGACTAGTGGATTATATAACTTAAAATTGGGTTGTTGGTGTTTATATATTGTGAATGAAATACTTTATATCAGATATCAGCCTGCGATTTATCTTTTATTCTTTCACTTGCGGTTTTTGAGAAGAAAGAGATTTGAATTTTGATGAAGTTCAGTTATCAAATTTTAATTTTATGGTTATATTTTTTTCTGTTCTACCTAAAAAATAAAACAAAGCAATAAAAATTTGCCTAGCCTGAAGCCACAAGGATTTTTTTCCTGTATTTTTTACATGGTTTATATCTCTGGCCTTTTCAGTTAATTTATATATATATATATATATATATATATATATATATATACATTATTTTTCATATGTTTATTCAATTTTCATAAAGGACTATCCATTTCCATTTTTCTTGGTTACTTTAGTAAAATTTAGATAATTTAATTCATAAATCCACTTAACCAGACACATGTTAATTGCATGCATTACCCATGGCATTCTGAAAGTAAATAAACAAAGATAGGGGTCTCCGTTCTCCCCCACCTTCTGAGAATTCTGATTTTAGGAGACTGGCATGACTATTCTATAAAAGGAGAGTACTTTATTTTGAGACCCTGCCTTAGAACGCATTTCATAACAAAAATGAAACAAAACAAAACAAAAGGACCTCATTTTAATTTAATAACTGAAGGTGGGGAAATTCTTCATGTTGGCAGTTGGTGAGATCTACTGCTGCATTCATTTGTTCACCTTAACATCTACAGGCATCACAGCCCTGAGCATATCACCTTGGCTTCTACTTCAAACAGAAAATGCAGGCCATCCTATGAGAAGCTTCTAAATTGTTACCTGTTTTCCTCCCACCCTAAGAAAGTTTGTCTATCCTCCCTTCCTCTTTCAGGGGAAGAAGTGCTTCCTCCCTGAAAAAAAAAAAAAAATAAATTATCTTAGTAATGTTTCAGAAAGTACATCATATTCCCTACAGTTTTTAGTTTATATTCAAGTGTACTTTTCAATAATGCCCTTGAGACTTTGGAAATTTCTTCTCTATTTTTTAAAATTCTATTGTTTTTGAGAATCTGCCTTCCTTGAACTGTATTGTACTCTGTTAGGTGATATCATGTCCTGTGCTAAAGAGATACGATGTTAAACAATAAAAAGTCCCAATTAGACCTTTAATTATAATGACATCATTTGACATGCCAAAGTTTGGTTTGAATTTGAAAATAATTAATTTCCTACAATTTTGTGACTGTTCGTCATCTACTCATTAGGCCTTGGCAATTCAGCCTCAAGATCAACTAGACCTCCACTTTTCATTTTTACATTGCACACTGAGTTTCACAATGAAGAGAAGTAACGTTACTGGTCTTCTGTTTCCATAAATGGTTTAGCTAAACTTGTAGAATTAGAGCCAAGAGATTCTTTACTTTAATAAAATATCAGTTTTACACATTTGACCTTATTTTATTTAAAGACAACTTAGGGAGAATTAAATGTATGTTTCTTCTTCATTTATCCCTGGTGAAATCAGTTTCTGATTAATGTCAAGTTTTTCTTTTGGCAAGTCTAAGAGTCTCTTATTAAAGCTATGATTGCATACACATGACTGTTCAGGAGTCACATTAGAAAATAGGTCAAGGTGCACAAGCTGATGTTGTTTGAGATTTTCCCCAAAGTATCCAGCATGTGAGAAATTGTATCAGCTGACTCTGTGTCAGTGAAACTTCATAATTGATCTTTTTGGATTCCCCTGAAACAGTGTTATTCAATTCAGATCAAGGGATCTATGAAACAAAGTGTCTAATACTTATTTTAGAGGGCATGGTTAACAAGAAAACTGCTAGAGTTGATTTAGGGGAGAAAGGGTAAATTACTGACTAGGCAACTTTTTTTTTATTATTATCACTTTGGCATTAACTAATTAGTTTTCTGAAGATGGTGATCAATGATGTATTTGAGAAGGTGGCTGCAGTGGCTGGGGATGTGAATGCTGCTAGGATTAGGAAATGTAATTGGGACTAGTAGGTACTTGGGGAATTAGAGGATACCAGTAAATCCCAGTAGAACCTAACACTGATGAAATTTAAAGTCTACTTGAATTAATTGATGACTGATAGGTAGCCTGGTTCTCAGAAACGGGCCTACCCTGTGGTAAATTCAATGGGGAATCCTGTAATTTCAAACTCATTGCATAAACTTTAACGTTTTTGTCCCTTTTAGTGGTCAGGAAACCTTGCATTTAAAGAAAATATATCTAAGTATTATAGAGCCTTTTATGTTAATACTGAGGTGTTTTTTCTTGTTCTGGATTTCAAGCTTTTAAATGTCTGTTTCGAAGTCTTTTATTTGAATTGTTGATGTCTATTTGGCATGCATTAAAACTTACTTTATTATTGTGTGTTTATGTATTAATATAAGCAGTAATAGATAATCAAGTCATTCCTTATTTAGGTTAAAAAGTGGCTCACTTCAGTGTTTCCTTTTTACTAGCAAAACTCTGGATAATGGACAAGTGCAACACAAAGCATGACTTGATGCCAGGAACAACAGTATATAGGGAATGTGCTCCCATTTCCTACTTTAGGTTTTGTGTAAGGTCTTTTGCAAGACTTCACTTTAAAAATAATGCCAGTTTTAGTAGTAGAATTGTGAGTTTCATATAAACAGATCTATTTGGAAGCATTTTCAGGGTTAGTCTCTTAATATTTGCTGAAAAATTGTTATTTAATGGGAACCTCCAAGGACAATCTAAATTTCCATGAAGGGAGTTCCACTGCAGCTGGCTCCCTTCCTGTGCCATCTCAGATTGGTTGGGTTTTCTTTTGGGCAGAACCACTTGGATGTATTCTCTGTTCCCTTTTTTTCCTTCTGAGGCTCATAGACTTCCAGGCATGCCTTTATGAATGCATCAAATAACTGCAGTGCCTGTGTTAACATTTACAGAAACATTAGATAGTGGTAAGCCTCAAAATAGCCAAATTTTACCTATAAGATAGTCACAAAAGGCTCTATGTGTATTTTCCTTCTTGCCATCAAGTAGTAAGAGGTACGACTATCATTGTCAGAAGAGAACTCGCTGATTTCAGAAAGTGCAAATTTCCTAAATACCAAATATGTCCCAAGCTGTTTGCTTGTTGTCTCCTTTCAGATGGACTAGATGGTATCCATCATTTCTATAGACTTCTGGTCTCCAGGCTGCTTTCATATTCATTATTTCATTTACTACTCAAACATACCTTCTGTAAGTATTTCCTGAGTTTTTCATGAGAAGTAGCTGGTGATCAGAATGATGAAATGGTTAGTGTACAAACCAGCCAATCCTTTCCACTGGGTTGGACTTGAACTAGGAATGGTGTGCTTTACATCCCTTGCACACTCCCCAGAATCATAGCTCTCAGTCATCTAACTTCCTGTTTAATGTGAAATTGAATGATTTTTATCTCTCTGCTGACTTTCTGCTAGCCCTTGGTGTGTGGCTGTGGATTCCATCAACTAATCCATCATGTCTCTTAGCTAAGCACAAAGATCTTCATGAAAAATGGTGTATGCATACAATTTATTCTTTTTTATAGTTAATTTCAATAGTTACTTTGGTACAATTTCCGAAAAACAATTCCTGGGAAAGCTGTCCACTTGTGATGGAATGGTGGCCAAGTCTATTGCTGGTACTCAAAGTCTCTTTTTTATTTCCCCATGGTCATAGATTTGTAGTTGGGCATAAGGCTGACCAGACAGACCCCTAGCCTCCACTTTCCATGTGGGTAGGAATGGCTGTGCAAACAAAAGAGATTTGTTCCACATTGGGGGTCAATAACTTAAGGTATCTAAGCATGTTTACTTTTCCCCTTCCCTTGAGTTGGAATAGAGAGATTTCCTGTCACCTAGACTGAACTATGCAGGGAATGGAGGAGAATTCAGATAGAAGAACACAAGTCTCTAAAGAGTCTCATGGAACAGAGCCACCTGTTGGCCTGGAAATCCCACCTGAGAGAAATAACTTACCTGTTTTAAGCCACTAGACTATTATTGGATCTCTTTAGTATAGCAGTCACGCCTACCCAAGCTACTATACCTTAGTGTGCTAGGTGTTCTAGGACCAAATGAATGAAAGCTGCCCTCATAGAGCTCTTTTTCTACTGCAGGAGACAGATAGCAAACAACCCAAATATTTAAATATACACTCTATTAGATAGTGATGAGTGCCTTGGGGGCCAAGGTGGTAAGAAAGGAAGATAAAAAGTGTTAGGGGAAAGGGTTGTAGTTTTAGAGAGCAGGGAGAGCCTCACATAAAGAGACTTAAATAGATGCCTAAAGAATCTGAGAAAGATTTCCACGCAGAAGATATTTTTGGGAGAAGCACCACAGGGAGAGGAAACAGCTAGTGCAAAGGCCTTGAGTGAGGATCAAACGTGACATGCTTGAGAATATGAAGGAGGTCATCAGCTGTCTATTTTTATGGAATAAATTGCTCCAAATCTTAGTGGCTTAAAACCACAATCAGTTATTAGCTCTCCATTCTGTGGGTTAGCAATATGGTCTTGGCTCAGCTGCAGTCTTTCCACTGGTCTTTTGGGAACTGATGGCTCAACAGAAATCAGACAATCTGAAATGGCTTCACTCTGGGATTGGTGCTGACTGTGGGCTGGTCTCTTTCGCCAGTGGTATCTCACCTTTAAGGACACTGGCTCAGTCTTATTTGCAAAGACCTCACTAATAGCATAAAGAACAAGTATGGTTGCTGCCGGCTACTGAGAGCCGTGACTCTGCAGTCCCTCACCTTCTCTTTCATAAGACCAGTACAAACCCAAATGGTGGAGAAGTAACTTGCACCTCTCATTGGGAGGAATGACCAAATCACACTGCGAAGAGCATTTTGGAGGGGTGGGAGGAATTATTGTGGCCACTTTGACAGATGCCACTGCAAGGGTAAACGAGGAAGGTAAGCTTAAAAGAAACTGGGGCTCGATCACGTGAGTCTTGTAGGTTCTAGTGACTTTGTCAAGATTACTTCTTCAGATTTTGGCCAACTATATTAGGCAATCTCTAAAAGCCATTGGAAATAGAGTGCCTAAATGGATATTATCTAATAGTACATTATCTGACCATTAAAAAGGCAGAATACTACCACTATGACTACTACTACTACTACTACTACTACTACTACTGCTACTACTACTACTACTACTATTACTAGGTATATACCTGTATGTAGGGCTTACTATAGTACTGGAGCTAAGACCTGTTATTCATCATGTCACAATTCAGAATAGCACTGCATGTTATGGACACAAGAACCTAGAGAGGAAGAGTCACTTTCCTAAGACAGCACAAGTGGCAAAGCTGAGATCTCTACCCACACCCATCAGACTATACATAGAGTCTGAGCCTTGCACGGTGACCTTCTGTGACCACTGAGATCCTGGCATGGCACAGAGCTACCAGAAGTTGTGAAATCAGAGATCTCACCCTGGGAATACACTCTACTTCCTAACTTTTCACAATTTGGTCAGGGAGAAAGGAACTACTAAAAATAACTAGGAGAAAAATTCTAGAGGAAGAGCCAGAGAGGCACTTCCTCAGTGCTCTTTTTTATTTTTACTAATATGGACTTTCTTGGTCTTGAGGAAGTATTTTGTTTTAAAAATAGCTGAAGCTTTTCCAAGAGGAGCCTTGGTGCTATTAGCCATTCACCTCTTGCCTAAGTGCATTCTGCTGCAGGCCAGAAGAGGGGCAGGCCACCAGCCCAGAGCCTGTAGGAGGCAGATGGTCCCTGGTCTCTGGAACTGCCAGGACAGGGTTTCCTCATCCCTGTTGGTGCCCAGATATTTATGCCTGGGGGTAGAGGGGGCAAAGAGATTGGCAGGAAGGGAGGGTTTTCCCTTCTTTGTTTCCTTAAGGTGGAATTGCTAGTGTTGAGCAAGCATCTGAAAACACAGCTGAGGATAAACATTTCTCCTAAGAACAAATTTTGAGCTTTCTCAATTGGAATTTACCAGTTTTTATAATCAGGCATGCTTGTTTAAACAGGTAAAAATTGGAGGTGGAGGGTGGACACCAGAAATGTAGCAATGAAAAATCTACATCTTGTTTTTAAAAAAAAATAAACTAAAGTTACTGTATACTAGACACTGCTCTTAGAATTTTATATGTATCAAAGCTTCTAGTCTGATGTAATCCCCATGAATTAGGCAGCATTCTTTTCTCTCTTCTGTACTTGAGGAAACAGGCTCAGAGAGGTTAAATAAGTTGCTCTGTGTTGTAAGCAAAAGGGTGGAGATCAACTTCAGAGGCTCCAGTATCCTTTCCAAATGTGGCTTACTATTTCTGTGCCACATGTGTATGTATGTATGCATGTATGCTTGTGTGTATACATAGGTGAGCATACTCATATGTCTGCATGTGTATGTGAGTATGTATGTGCACTGTGTTTGGCAGGTATGCATTTGCCTGCATAATTCTTGTCAAAATTTAACCGGCTTTCCCAACCTCAGGGGACCATTTATCCTTTGACACTAGAGCTTCATTTATCACTTGCCATTTCTTATCAGCTTGCAGTCCCTGGAAAGCTATTTCTCTTGGAAGATGGATGTGGACAGTGCTTTTTGGAGAAAAATAATGTTCTGTTTTCACAGGCCTTACTGCTGAGTGTTTTCAGCAGACCTGGATCTGCTGTGATTTGAGCTCCAGGTCCTGCTCTGAGTCTGCTCTGTAGAATGTTCCCCTTCTTGTCTCAGGAGCAGGTTTAGTTTTCATTCTTATATGCATGGGAAAGTAAACTACTCTCTTCAAAAAGCAAAATAAAGAGTACAATCTAGGTGCCTGAAAAATAAAACTATATTTGTGCACATGAATGTACATGATCTTACTTAAATACTTGGTATGCTCGATCATGGTATATTAATTATTAGAATTGACCTCACTTAGTAGCAAGAAATCATCTTTTTTTAAACATATAAAAAACTATTTGTGTGTTTATAGCAAAAACCTCATCAAGTTTGCTTCCACTATATTACTATCTTAGCTATAATTAAAATTTTATAGTATACATGAGGAAATCTTTGCTTAAAATTAAGAATGCAGGCACAGCTTGGGGCTCACATATAGTATATTAAAGACAATATCTGGGTGGGTGGATGGGGACAGAGGGGAGCAAAAAGGGGATGGATGTAATACAGCAACAATAAAATTAAAAAAAAAAAAGACAATATCTTATTCTTCAGTGTATAACATATGTAAATTTATGTTAATTACTATATAGAATTGATTATTCATTAACATCTTCCAGTCTTTTAACAGTTCAGATGACTGGATGTGAAATTACTTGAAAGAACTGACATTAAAGTTGTTTAAAATTTATTATAATCCAAAATGTTTCCTATTCCAAAACTTATCCCTACCTATTGTGTCCCCATTAATATCATTTATATACTCACTTTGAAATGTTTATTTAATTCTATATTACTTAGGTTTCTCTTTGTGTCTTTCTTAGTGAACAGATTAGTTTCAGCTATTAAAAAGTCCTGTAGCACAATGCTTTCTGTAGCTGTGAGACTCCGAAAGAGCTTTATGTAGTGGCCCCTAGCATTTGTTCAGACTTTGCTGTTCCTGCAGCTTGGGGGTAACTTGGAGCTTCTATTTAATTTAATTTGATTTAATTTAATTTATTAATTAATTTGTTTTAAAGATTTTATTTATTATTTCCAAAGGGAGAGGAAGGGAGAGAGGCAGAGAGAGAGAGAAACATCAATGTATGGTTGCCTTTCACCTGTCTCCATCTGGGGACCTGGCTGGAGACCTGGCTTGCAACCTGGTTATGTGCCTTGGCTGGGAATCAAACCAGCGACCTTTGGGTTAGCAGGCTGGTGCCTTATCCACTGTTCCACCAGCCAGGGCCTGGAGCTTCTGTTTTAAAGAAAAGATTTTAAACAGTTAGCATTAATTGTTTTTTCAAGGTTTGATTGCCTTTTCCATGGAAACAATCTGTGCCTGGATATTATATTTTGACATGCATTAATTACAGATTGAATTTCCTTAATAGTTAAAAGACTATTCAAATTACATATTTTATAATGGGTACATTGTGGTATCTTGTGCTTTTCAAGGAATTGTTCCATTTCAAGTAAACTGTCAAATTTGTGTGTCTACTTGTCCATTTTACTTTCTTATTATCATTTTCATAGCTGCAGGTCTATAGTAATATATTCTGTTTCATTCCTAATTTTGGTACTTCATGTCCTTTCTCTTTTTTTCTTTTAAGTTTTGCTAGAGCTTTATTAGTTTTCTTGATCTTTTCAAAGAAAAAGTTTTTGTTTCATTGATTTTTCTCTATTGTTTTTGTACTTCTAATTTCAGTGATTTCTATTCTGTTCTATTATTTTCCTTCTTGTTATTCCTTTGTGTTTACTTTTCTTGTTTCTCAAAGTATATGCTGAGATCTTTGACTTCAACATTTCTATCTTTTCTGATATAAGCATTAAATGCTGTAAGTTTCTCTCTGAGCTCTTTAGTTAGGTCCCACAAATTTTTATATGTTGTATTTTCATTTTTATTAGGTTCAAAATGTATTATTTTATTTCTCCTGAGACTTCTTTTTTTGCCAGTGGAATATTTAAAAGTGCATTGGTTAGTTTCCAACTGCTTGGAGATACCTTTTCACCTTTGAATTATAGTTTGATTCCATTGAGGGCAGCAAACACATTCTATATGATTTCGATTTTTAAGAATTTGTTGTTTTTGTTTTCTGACCTAGAATATGGTATTGTAACAGATTACAAAGCATGGGTTCCCTGAAAATAGGAGCATACCCCATAATCCTGCCTATAGGCATCACATAAGGCAGGATTGGAGGCTGGGATAGCTCAGACGATACAGTTTAAGATATATAGCATAACAAAAGGCAAGGTGACAGCTGCACCTTCCTAAAGGGAAGACGGCTGCCATCCAGGGAATAGTGTGCAGGAGAATGTGCAGGGACTTATGACAGAGTCTGGGAGTGGGGCAGGGGCAGATGCCTTCTCCAGATGCCCCTACCTCACAGGGACCTCCTGCCGTGACTACAGATGGTGGCCAAATGAGGGTAAAAGACACTGGGGAACTGTGTCTTTTTGGGGAACAAAAACGGCCGATGCTAACACACCATAGGAAGGGCTGGGTACGAGATCACACAGGGAGTTTCCAGTCAAGCATTCGAATTAGGGCAGGCTATTGGGGTGCAGGGGTAGAAAGTAGCATGAGCCACAAGGACTGTAGTGGGGGAAAGACACAAGGAGAGAGACAGGATGGATGGGGGAGATGAACCACGAGGTCTGCAGTAAGAGAGGGGGTGTGACTGGAGAAGACGGTGGCAGAGCTGATGGAACTGCGGAAGTAGGTCTAGCCACCCAAACTCGTGAGATGCTTGGAGCTGAACTATTACTGGGAATGCTGAGTTATAGACTTCTGCTCCTCTGAAGGACTTATGGAGAAGTCACTTTCTTGCGATGTGTGACCCCCAGGATCCAGTGTACCATAGCTCATGTATTTCTGAACCACTACATGGAGACTGAGAACAGTGTACCCCAGATCCTGAAAGAGAGCTTCTGCAAGAAGACGGTGACTCTGAAACCCAAAAGTGCCCATTCCAGAGAGGATGAAGATATGTTTGTATGACTGGTTGATGGACAGATAAGCATATGGGGAACTTCTGGGCTTGATTTGACTTGTAGCCATTTTAGGGAGCAAGGGAAGTTCTGGGTCCTGTGGGAGAGGAGGACTCTGAGTAAGAGTGCTCTCAGCCCTGTGCCCCATCCAGGCTGGAACCCTGTTAATAAAAACCTATTTTCTTCAACACTAATTGTTGGGTCATATATAAAGGTGCCAGGTGGCTGAGCCCTGGTTTGCTCAGTAATAGTATCTCACAATATGTCAACTAGATCTTATTGGTTAATGGTGTCACTGAGTTCTTCCATATTCTTTTGGTGATTTTCTGTTCAATTGTTCTATCAAGTGCAGAAAGAGGGGTATTGAAGCCTCCAAATGCAATGTGGGTTTTGTTATTTCTCTTTTCAGTTATATCAGGTTTTACTTTACTTAATATGCAGCTCTGTTGTTTAGTGCATATATATTTGGGATTGTATGTCTTCTTGGTGGCATGACGCTTTAACTGTTATACACTATTACTCTCTGTCACTGAAGTCTACTTTATCACATACTAATGTAGTGTTTCCTCTTCTTTTGATTATTTAAAATTATTTATTGATGAGAGAGAGGGAGGGGGATGGACAGACAGAGAGAAAAAAAACACCAATTTGTTGTTCCATCCATATATACATTTATGGGTTGATTCTTGTATGTGCTCTGACTGGGTATCAAACCTTTAACCTTGGCTCATTGAGATGATGTTCCAATCAACTGAGCTACCTGGCCAGGGCAATTAATGTTTGAATATTATGTCTCCTCCTGTCTTTTTTATTTCTACTTACTTATGTTACAACATTGGAAATGAGTTTGTTTTAAGCAATAGAAAGTTTTGTCATGATAATCAATCCAGTCTGCCAATCTTTGTTTTTTAAGTAATCTATTTAGCCCATTTAATTTAGTGTAATTAGTAATTGTTAAGGTTTAAGTGTATCATTTTTTTTTCCCCTATTTAATCCCTGGATTTCATTTCTCTTTTTTCATGGCTTTCTGTGGGTTACTTGAATATTTTTTAGTTTCTTTTGGATTTATCTCTACGTTTTCATATGTTCTAATTTAACTAAAAGTTAGAAACTTTACCTCCCTTTATATCCTATTTTTCACCTTGTTTAAATATAATTGTCTTAAATAGTTTTTTTATACAATTTTGGAGCTGCATTAGAAGGCTTTATAATTTCTCTTTCAACTATCAAGAATAATTTGGAAAACTCAATAAGAGAAGGAAAATGTATTATTTATGTATGTATGTTTACTCTTTCCATTGTTCATTCTTATTTCTTGATGTCCCAAGTTTCCTTCTTCTAAAATTTGCTTTCTGTTTAGAGAACTTTATTTAGTCATTCTTCTTGGTTGTTCTAACAGCAAGTTCTTATATCTTAATCTGAAATGTACATAGTGAGTTCTCCATTGAAGGATATTTTGTGAATTATGATTCTGGGTTGATAGCTCTTTTCTTTCAATACCTAAACGTACTGTGGATGTTCTAATTTAAGATGAAAATTTTAGTTTCAATAAAACTGCCTTTCCCCCAGAGAAAAGGTATTTTTTTTTAATTGCCATTTTCAAGATTTCTTTTTCTTTGTCCTTACATTTTAGTAGTGTGACAATAAGTTCTTTTGGTAAGGGTTTCTTTGGGTTTATCCAATTTGGAATCTTCCCAGTGCCTTGAATCTTTAGGACTACGATTATGTCTTTTGTTAAGTCTGGAGATTTTTCAGCTATTATTTCATTAACTAGCTTTTCAAGCTAGGTATAATTCTCCTTTTAGGGACTCATGCCATGAATTTTAGTTTTTAAAAAATAGTTGTTGAGGCCTTTTTCATTTTGTTTCTTGATTTTTTAAAAAAATTTTTTCCTTTGTACTATTTAATTTGGATAATTCCTATTTTTCTATCATCCAGTTTACTGATTTGTCCTCTTTCCTTTTCATGTTTTGTTGAGTCCATCTATTAAAGTTTCTTTTTAAGCTATTGTATTTTTATATTCTAAAGTATCTTTTTTGTTTTACTTTATATATTCTATGTTCTAAGATTTTTATCTTATTTTATTTGTGTTGACACCAATTGAACACCAACAAGAATCCCCAACGTGGGATGCAATGAAGAAGGAAAACAGCAAAACATCTCAATTGGGATACAGCATGGCTGTGGAACCTTGGGATCAGGCTCCTCTCTGGGTAGACAGCTCTGCCTTCCATGGTCTGCTGTGCTCAGCTCTGTGTAAATCTGTGAGGGTTTTCTTTGCGCTGTGCTGGTCTGCTCCTCTATAGAATGGCCTGCTTTGCTACACCATGGTCTGTTTCATTCTGCTCTGGCAAGACATCTTCAGTGTTTCAGCTCAGCTAGAAGATGCAGTCTTCCATGAAAAGGAAAAACGCACTCAGGCAACCAGAGGGAAGTTGGCTTATATGGACAAAAGTTTCCACTCCTGGTCCCTGATTGGTTCCTTCTCCTGCAAACAAGGGCTGTGAATGCTCACGGTTTAATTGGTCCGCCAGAAACTGTCCTGATTGGTCAGAATAGAGCTGCTGATTGAGTGGTAAAAACCTCCATTCTATTAGTTGAAATAGGATTCCAGAAGACTTATAAGGGCTTGTTCAGATGGCAGAAACACAGTGCATGCAGACAGTTCAGTGCAAAGGCAGGTTGTTTCGCACAAAGGCAGGCTGTTTAGCACTGAGGCAGGCAGTTTAACACTGGCTTTTCTGTGAAGTGTAGTTTGTGAAAGGCCCTAGTACAGAAATGACTGCTAAAATATGTTTTTAAAAATTTGAGTCCAATTAGCCACCAGGAGGCCTTCTCAGTAGTTGTCCTTTTTTTTTTTTTTTTTTTCTTATAGTTCATAGTTTTAAATTTTTAATTGATCATTGATTTTTTGTCAAATAACTAACATCTTTGACATCTTGGTGTTGTCTGTTGATTGTCTTTTTCTTTAATTCAGGTTAAGATTTTCCTGATTCTTGGTGTAATAAGTAATTTCAACTGAAATTTGGACATTTTGGGTATAATTTTATAAGAGCCTAGATTTAATTTAAGTTTTCTAATTTGGCTGACTTCCTCTGACATTATTTCAGCAGGTGAAGGAACTTCTTCCTTAATCCTGCCAGGCAGAAGGCAGGATTGAAGTCTAGGTTCTAAGGGTAGAAGTCTAGGTTCTCCGCTTGGCCTTCATTATTGTCCATAGGATGATGGGCTGGCTACTGCTGGTGAGAAGTTGGACTTCTGGCCTCCCAGGAGGCCCCCACTGATACCACCCTGTTCAGGAAGACAGAGCTGCTTTGTTACTGCTTACCATGTGGCCTATTCTGACACTGCATTAGGGTAGGTGAAAGTCCTGCCTCTGTTAGGCCAACAGTGGGGAGTAGAAAGGGCTTCTTATTACCACTGGGTGGGGATGAATTTATACCCTATGACACTGTGGGGGAGGGTCTCATACCCTCATTGGGGATGTAATTCTCAGCCCATTACTCAGCCTTTAGTGACACACTCTGGCAGAGCTTTTAGGGTATCTCATTACAGCTTAGAGACATTGGGGAGTATGACCTTCACTTAGCCTTTGCTAGTGGGGTGAGATTGATGCCACAGTTTTGCTCTTGTTTTTGGCTGGAGGAGAGAAGTTGTTTTCTAAAAGCTTTATTTATTTATTTACTTATTTTTTATTTCTAGGCTTCCTCTCCCCTTTTCCTGGACATTTTGTTGGAGACGGTAGGTTTTTCTTGGGGTTTCTATTGTTTATATCTGTTAACACTTCTGAGCTGCCAGTTTTTCAGCTGTGTATGTGGCATATGTAAGGCAAAAAGAAAACCCAAGGAATTCATCACTATTTTTCTTGAGTCCTGAGCTCTCTAGCTATCTGCCTTCCTCTTTCTACCTCTAAGAATGTTCTTACATTTGTGTTATATGAACAGTCTATTTTTATTTGTACTTATCAAGAGAAAAAGGGAAAAAACATGTCTATTACATTTTACTGGAAGCAGAAGTTCAATGGAAGTCTGCTAGATTTTTATAGTTTTTATTTTAAATATTTTACAAGCATTTTACTTATGGCAAGTTTTAAGGACTCACTAAAGTTTTGTAGTTTTCATAAAACTAAGTCTTTTTACACACTTACATTTATTCTGTGTTTATAATGTTTAATACTATGTTATATAGAATATTGTACTATATTACACAGAAAATTGTATTATTCTATACATATTTTATATAATATAATGTGTTGCATACATATAATCATATAATATATTAGTATATTATATGATTATATGTTATATATTAATTATCATATATAATACATTAATGCATTAATTTATGTAATTCTATATTTATTATATATAGTATGTATGTTGCTATATATTATGTATAGCAAACTGCTATAGTAACAAATAAGTTTTGTTGTTTAAATAACAGATGTTTAATTTTTCATAGTTCTGGAGACTGGCCATCTGAGATAAAAGTGTTGGCAGAGTTGGTTTCTTCTCAAGACTTCTCTCTTTGACTTATGGACCATCTCCTATGTTTTCACATGGTCTTTCTTCTTGTCTGTGTGTATCTGTACCCTAATCTCCTCTTCTCCTGAGGACACATTTATGCGATGTAAAGCCCCATCCCAATCACCTCATTTTACTTTAATTACCTCTTTAAAGAACTGTCACCAAATATAGTCACCTTCTGAGGAAATGGGAACTTCAATATATGAACTTCTAGGGGACTCAATTTAACCCTTTACAGAAGCCTAAAGCATGATCACTGCTGTTGGTTAGCTAGTAGTTCAATGAGTGGGTGAGTGGGTGGGATAGGCTATGTCAACAGGGAGAAGAGTAACAACATTAGCCTGTTTGACTGTTCCTGGATGGAGAGGAGGCACCAGGCCTGGGGCTACATGCAGATGCTCCCTAACAGAAGTAGATGTTATGCTGAGTGTTCAAGGAAGGCTAGGTCCAAGTTCAGAAAGGGAAACTTCTAACCTACAAAAAGCCTCTTACTCTTGCTTTGTTCCAGCTCCTGCTACAAACAAATAAGGAATTCTTATTTACATAAAGGGAATTTGAGTGCCAGACGTGTAGGTCCCTGTGCTCTCTAGGAGCTATAAGTTTCTTACAATCCATGCATAGTTGCCCAACAATACTCACAAAGATATTTCATAATTAAAAAAAGATTAATAATGTTTTCATAGACTATTTAGGAAATTGATTATCATATTTTAACAAAATAGAAAACAATTGACATATTCTCATCAGAAACATTTGTTAAGAAGTCATATGTTCTGGAGGTATACTTTGTATTATTTTTTTATACTTATTACAATAAAAGCACTTAGATTTGTTAGCTGAATTTTCTTTAACCTCAAAACCCCATGTGAACTAAGGTTCCAAGCAAAAAATGCTTTATCTATTTATCAATCTATCTATCATCTACTTGTTTACATATTTATTTATTGCCTCTCAAGTCACACACATACACATTTGTGTTGGGCTTAAGCAGCCCAACAGTTGGTAGGAAAAAAAAAAGCAGCATCCTTGCAGATAAATTTAGCAAGTGCGTTCTTATTTTAATCTTTCATTATGATTTATTGAAGTATTCAGTTTGCCCTAGCAACCCTTCCCAATAGCCTCGACCCTGGGCTATTGAGATAAATACCCTTGCTGACTTTTAGCTGCATTTGGCAATATATTCATGACTAATTTTTACTGTACCCCTAAGGAAATAAGAGCACTGTGTATTCTAGGGAAAAAAAACACTCATTTCAAATACTTCATTTTCCGTGGCTGTGTGTGTATGTTGTGTGAGCGTTATTTGGTGGCAGGGAACAGAGTGGCTTTCTGTGGAGCTGCCGCTCCTGTCTCAGGCAGCAGACTTACTGTCTGTGTGGGGAATTCCTGCTCCTGGCCCAAGCCCACAGGCCCTCACTTGAGACCAGTCAGGGAGGCCATGGCACACACCCTCTTTTTCTTGCTTGGATAAGGATCTGTGCTCTGGAGACTCTTCCACAGAGCCCAGAAATAAAAAAAAAATAAAAATAAAAATAAAAATAAAAAAAAGGAAAGAAAAAAAGAAAGAAAGAAAGAAGCATTCATTCTCATCATCCTTGACTGAGAAATTCAACTTGGTCTTTTTAAATCAAACTTTCTATTGGATCTTTCTACGAGGCAGCAGACACAGATAAAAAGGTGACCTAATGGCTCCTGCATTTCTTGTGAATGAGCTAGCTATGAAAACCATAATTCAAAATTCATGTTGCTAACTCTGGGAGGGCTGTTCTCACACCTCCTCTCCCCAGGGTTTTATCTGAGTGGCTGGACCGAGTTACCACTCTCTCAAGCTGACTGGGGCAGTACAGCTAACAGGACTCCATCACTTCAAATTTATACCAATCCACCCAAGAAACTTATTTTTTCCAGAGCTAGGTACTCCTGTCACAAAAGTATGTTACTCTACTTGTGGGCTTTGACCCTAACTGCATGCTTACATCTTTAACTGTCTTGTGGCTTGCATACAAAACACCTTCATCTCCCTCTACAGATCGGAAATCTCTGGGATATGAGCATTAACCTCTTATAAGCTGTGTGTGGTGAGCCACAAGGACAAAGTATATAATAAAAAGGAACACTAGACTGGAATCTGAGTTTTGACATGTAGGTTTTGGTCCCCCAAGTCCTCACCTAGGATAGTCTGATTCACAAACATGATCAGGAAGCCTCCTGGGAAGTGCATTTCTCAAAATCTCCAGATGTGGTTTTGATTTCAGCAAGATGGGGAACCATTTATTTTGATAATTCTGGTAACTGGGAAGGAAAGATCCAAAGAGGAATCCATCTGAATCTAGCCTGAGCCCCCAGGCCTCTTCCTATTTGTTATGAATTGTTGCTGACATTATAGAGTGTACAATCTAAATAGTTGAGGGGCTGTCATTTCCAAAGGGACAGTTTCTGACTGCTGTGCTCCAGAGTCCAGATCCTTATCTAAAAGAGCCATGAGGAAGAGCTGGGAGGGGGCTCTTCTCTCTGAGAGGCACTTGCACTTTTGTCAGCACAAGGACAATGGGGACATTTATATGCACTCAATAAATAGCTCTATTGGGGATTTTTATCCTGGTAACCAAAGGAATGCATGAATTCTTACCTAAAATTTCAGGTTACATCATTGTTTACCTAAAGCATCTCAAGAAGTCCACAGAAAACCTTTAGAAATAAGAAAATTCAATAAGTTTAGTGGATACAAGATCAACATACAAAAATTAATTATCTTTATGCTAATAATGACCACATGGACAATTAAATTATAAGTACAAAACTACTTATGGAGAATCAGATACATGAATACAATGAATAGACCTTCAGTGGGCAGAGGGGAGGGGGAGTGGGAGGCAAAGAAGGGGAGCAGTTCAGTCAAGGAACTAGCATGGAAGAACCATGGACATGGACAACAAGTGGGATTGACTTTGGGAGGGAGTGGGTGAGTGGGTGGGGAAGGGGGCTGAGGGAAGGAAAAAGGGGATGGATATAATACAACAACAATAAAGTTAAACTAAAAATTAAAGAATGAAATTTAAAAAATAAAAAATTACTTATGAAATATGTACTGCATACTGAAACCTATACTCCCTTATGAGAGAAATCAAAGCTCTAAATCAATGGAGAGACATAACTGACCTGGTTCATGAATCAAAGTGTCAACATAATAAAGGGGCCATTCTCCCATATTGGTGTACAAGTTTAACACTCTATCAAAACCTCAACAAGATTTTTTTGTATAGATAGACAAGATTACTTTCAAAAGACAAAATAAATATACTAACTAAAGCAACTTTATACCTCTCAAAATTCAACAGAAAAATAAACCAAAAAAATTATATTAGAAAATGCATAAAGCATATAAATTTCACCAGAAAGGGTGTGTAGATGGTATATAAACACAAAAAAAGATGTTCTCAACATTATTAGCCCTCTGAATAATAAAAATAAAAAGCATAAGGAAATATTTTACTATTTACCTATAGGAATGTTTAAAATTTAAAAAGATAATGACAATACCAAATGCTGGCAATGATGCTAAGAAACTGAGTCACTTATATATTGCAAGTAGAAATTTGCAATGGCAAACAGTGGAGCAGTTTCTAAGAAAACAAAAAAACACTAAATATGCAACTACCACCTAATTGAATAATTGCTACTCTGAGTATTTTCCCAGGTAAATGAAACCTATGTTCAGCAAAAATCTCTACACAAATATTCATAGCAGCTTTCCTAGATAAAGACTAGAAACAACTCAGATGTCCTTTAACACGTGAATGGTTAATAAACTGTGTTATATTGATACCATAGAATTGTACTCAACAATCAAAAGGAATGAATTACTGATACTTGCATTGAATATCCAGAGAAATATGCTGAGTAAAGAGAAAGCTAATCCCAAATGGTACACATTGTGTGATTTTGTTTAATAACATTCCTGAAATGAAAAAATTGCAACGATGAAGTACATATTAGTGCTTGCCAGGAGTCAAGGATGGGATCAGAAGGAAGGGAAGTGGATCTAATTAAAGAATTGCAATAGGAGGGGAAGTTGACCATAATGGAAATGTCCTGTATCTTGACTGTATCAATGTCAATATCCTGGTTGCTATATTGTACTCAGGTTTTGCATGATATTACCATTGGAAAAAATAAATAAAGGTTCAATAAATCTCTACTGTTTCTCATAACTGTATGTGAATTTACACTTATTTAAAAATAAAATTTTAACTTTATTTTCATTGTTGATTCTATTACAAATGTCCCCATTTCCCACCTTTGCCCACCTCCACTCAGTCCCCACCCCCTCCTTTTCCTCTGGCCATTGCCATACTATTGCCTGTGTCTATAAATTATTCATGTATATTCTTTGCTTAATTCCTTCACCTTCTGTCATCCAGTCCTCCCTCCCAACTCCTCTCTGAGAGCTGTCAGTTTGTTCCATGTATCCATGCCTCTGGTTCTATTTTGTTCATCAGTTTATTCTGTTTATTAGATTCCACATATAAGTGAGATCATTTGGTATTTGTCTTTCTCTGACTGGCTTATTAGCATATTAATCTCCAGGTCCATCCATGCTGTCACAGAAGGTAAAAGTTTCTTATTTGTAATGACCACATAGTATTCTATTTTGTAAATGTACCACAGCTCTTTTATCCACTCACCTTCTGATGAACACTTGGGCTGTTTCTGGATCTTGGTTATTGTGAATAATGCTGCTATGAACACAGGACAGCATACATTCTTTTGAATTAATGTGTCAAGATTCTTAAAACATATTCTCATTAGTGGGATCACCGGTCAACAGGCAGTTTCATTTTAAAAATTTTTGAGGAAACTCTGTACTATTTTCCACAGTGGCTGCACCAGTCTGCAAATAGCCTTCATTCCTACCAACAGTGCACTGTTTTCTCAATATCCTCACCACCACTTGTTGTTTGTTGATTTATTGATGGTAGCCATTCTAGCAAGTGTGAGGTGATATCTCATTGTGGTTTTAATTTGCATCTCTCTGATGATTAGTGATGTTGAGCAAGTTTTCATTTGACTACTGGCCCTTTGTATGTCCTTTTAGGAAAAGTGTCTATTCAGACCCTTTGCCAATTTTTTCATTGGATTATTATTAATCTTTTGGTGCTGAGTTTTAAAAGTTCCTTAAAATTTTGGATATTAAATTCTTACCAGATGTATCATTGCTGAATATGTTTCCCCATATAGTGGATTTTCTTTTTGTTTTGTTGATGCTTTATCTTGCTATGCAAAATCTTTTTAGTTTGATAGAGTACTATTTTTTTTTTTAATTTCCCTTACCCTAGGAGACATATTGGCAACAATATTGCTATGAGAGATGTCTGAGATTTTACTCCTGATGTTTTCTACTATTTTTACGTTTCATGACCTACAATTAAATCTTTATTCATTTTGAGTTTATTTTTGTTTATGGTATAAGTTGGTAGTCTAGTTTTATTTTTTACATGTACTTGTCAAATTTTCTGAACATTGTTTTTTTGCTTTTTTAAAATTAAATTTTATTAATTATGCTGTTACAGTTGTCCTGATTTTTCCCTTTTTGCCTTCTCCATTCAGCACCCCTGACCAATCCCCATACCATTGTTCATGTTCATGAGTTATACAAGTTCTTTGGCTACTCTATTTCCTACAGTGTGCTTTACACCCCATGGCTATCTATAACTACCTGTTTGTACTATATTTTAAAGTGTATTTTATTGAGTATGCTGTTACAGTTGTCCCAATTTCTTTTCCTTTTGCCCCCTTTCTCCCCAGTAACCCACTTCCCTCCAGAAATCCCACCCCCCTTAGTTCATGTCCATGGGTTGTGCATATATGTTCTTTGGCTTCACTTTTTCCTATATTATTCTTAACTTCCCCTGTCTATTTTGTTCCTACTAAATATGCTTCTAATTCCTGCACCATTTCCCCATTTCTCCCTCTTACCCCTCCTAGCAGCTAACCCTTCAAAGGATCGCCATACCTATGATTTTGTTCTTGTTCTGATTGTTTGCTTTTTAACTTTTTTATTTTTAGGTTCTGTTGTTGATAGTTGTGAGTTTGTTGTTATTTTAATTTTTTTGGTTCTGTTGTTGGTAGATATGTATCTATTGTCATTTTATTGTTCATAGTCTTGATCTTTTTGTTATATAAGTCCCTTTAGCATTTCATATAATAAGGGCTTGGTGATGGTAAACTCCTTTATCTTTACCTTGTCTAGGAAGCACTTTATCTGCCATTTCATTCTAAATGATAGCTTAGCTAGATAGAGTAATCTTGGTTGTAGGTCCTTGTTTTTCATCACTTTTAGTACTTCTTGCTGGTCCCTTTGTTCCTGAAAAGTTTCTTTTGAGAAATCAGCTAGCTGATAGTCTTATAGGCACCCCTTTGTAGCTAACTCTCTTCTTTTCTCTTGTTGCATTTAAGCTTTTCTCTTTATCTTTAACCTTCGGCATTTTAATTACAGTGTGTTTTGGTGTGGTTAAATTTGGGTCTAGCTTGTTTGGGACTCTCTGCTCTTCCTGGACTTGTATGTCTATTTCTTTCACCAAATTTTGGAAGTTTTCCTTCATTATCCTTTCACATAAATTTTCAATTTCTCGCTCTTCCTCTTCTTCTGGCACCCTATGATTCAGATATTGGCACTTTAAAAGTTGTCCCAGGCCCTGGCTGGTGGCACAGTGGATAAGGTGCTGGCCTGTGAGCTCAAAGGTTGCTGGTTCCATTCCCAGCCAGGGCACATAACCAGGTTGTAAGCCAGGTCTCCAGCTAGGTCTGTAGCTGGAGGCAGGTGAAAGGCAACCATACATTGATTTTAAAAAAAGAAAAGAAAAAATGTGGTCCCAGAGGCTCCTAAGTCCCTCATTGTTTTTGTTTGTTTGTTTGTTTGTTTGTTTGTTTCAATTCTTGTTTTTTCATTCTGTGCTGGTTGACTATTTATTTCTTCCTTATGTTCCAAGTCAGTCATTAATCTGAACCCTGACTTGCCTCCCTTCACCACTTGTTTCATGTGGATTTTCCTTCATTTCACTTAGCTTAGCCTTCTTTTCTTCCCTGATGTGTTTGCTGTACTCAAGCATATCTGTCAAGTCTGCAAGCATCATTATCACCAGCATTTTGAATTCTGCATCTGTTAGGCTGGCTATTTTCCCACTTTTAGGTTGGCTATCCCCTCATCACTTAGTTCTCCCACTGAACCTTGATCTGTTTCCTCTTTTGGGCTATACTTCTCTCTCTCCTCAACTTGACAGGATCCTGTGTTTGTCTCTGTGTCTTAGGTAGAGTTGTCACACCTGTTACATTGTAAGGGGTAGAGCCTTAGATATCTGTCAGTGTGGGACAACCTGTTTCACCACATCATGGTGCTGTTTGTAGGGGAGGGGATAGAGAGGGAACAATGCCACTTGCTCAGCACTTGTTTCTTTTTCAGGCACTTCTCCTACTTCCCATATGAGACTGGTGCCTCTCTAGCTGTTGTCCTGGCCATGGTTCCCAGAGTGGGAGGGTCTGCAAATGTTCTAAGACTGTGGGGCCTCTAAACAAACAGACTCTGTGAGAGACTGGCAGTTTCTTCCTCTGCCCCAATCCCCACTGGTTTCACAGTCAGAAGCAATGAGGCTTTATTTTCACTGGCACTAGAACCGTGAACTGTGTGGCAGTCTGGTTTGTTGCTGGGAGCACTCCCCAAGTGTCCTTACCTACTTTTTTAAATGTATGACTGCTTTTCCCTGGCCAGCCATAGCCACTGCACTGCTGCCACCATAAAGCATCCTCTCTGTCCAGGCTCTGCCCCTCCTACCTATCTGGAAGAGTATATCTTCTTTATATCTTTGTTTGTGGGACTTCCATGCAGCTTTATTATCTGAAACTTCTGGTTGTCACCAGGTTTGAGGTAGTTGCACTCCTCCTTAGTTGTGGAGAGAAACCCAGCATGTCTACCTATACCTCCATCTCAGCTGGAATTCAAGGGTCCAATCCCAACATCACTTTTTGAAGAAACTGTCTTTATTCATTGTGTGCTCTTGCCTTCTTTGTAAAATATTAATCAACTATAGAGGCATGGATTTATTTCTGGGCTCTCTGTTCTGTTTCAGCGATCCCTATACCTGTTCTTATGCCAATACCATTCTGTTTTGATTACAATGGCTCTGTAGTATAGTTTGATATCCAGTATTGTGATACTTCCAACTTTGTTCTTCTTTCTCAAGATTGCTGAAGTTATTTGGTGTCTTTTTTGGTTCCATATAACTTTTTGAAATATTTCATTTATTAAAAAATGTAACATTCTGACAAGGCACAAATCTTTCAAACTCTACTTTATGGAGAATGCCTGCAAATCCCCTGTCCAATGCCATAGGAACTTTTGTTAAACATGCCTGACTTTTGGTGATGGAGACAGAGTCAAGCTCCATACTACTCTGACAGCTTAATAGTATTAAACATCTCTAGCAACAAAAGTGCTCAGAGTTAGAAGTTCTGTGTTTTGATAGTTTTGGAACATGGGAATAGGAGAGAATGGGAAGCAGTTCTATAGAAACCTAACTTACTAGTGCTTCAGATACTCTGAGTTGACTTCATTCTATTGAATGAAGCTTTTATAATCCTTAAAACAGTCTAATTATCTTCTCTTTATATTCCCTTGCAACACTAACACTATATGTTTTCTGAACCATTTAGGGCACTTTTGCCTGCAAGTCAGTGGAACCCTTGATGCCGTATACATCATAATTCAGGTTCTTTCTTTCTTTCTGCCTCATCTTATTATTCATGTAACAACATTCATCCAGAGTTGTCCTATCCAGGCACAAATCCCAAAGAGAGCCAAAGGTTGATGCATTTTCCCCTTTGTCTTTATCTAGAGACAAACCCCTGTTTCCAGAAGCTATTCCCCACCTGCCCCTCACACATTTTTCCTCATTTAATTTGCTGAAATCAGGTCATAGACTCATTACTTATTAGGCCAACTCCCCTAAAGCACCTGGGTGGTTGTGTGAAGGAAGGTGGATATCTAAAACATTACCTTAAGGGAGGACAAAGAAGGTGTTTGATGCTGAGAAGACACTGCTCCCTACTATACATTAGGCACATGGTAAGTGCTTTGCATTTGGTCCTACAGCAACTTTGTGAACATGATAGGTTGAATGCCCAGTGTAGATAGGAAAGTGAGTTTCACAGTGGTTAACTCATATAGCATCATGGAACTAGTGAGTGGTCAGGCTGGGATCTAAAGAGAATTTAAAAACAAAATTGTCCTTTATTCTTAATAAAAGCCTCACTTTTGATATGGGTATTTGTGTATTTGCACTGTATTTTTACTATATTAATTAATTTGTTAATTATTTTATACAAAAAGTAAGACTGTCAGCCAGCATGACTACTTAATCTGGATGTTGACAGATAGAATTCAAATGCCTAGCAGAGTTTGGAGGCTGCTCAGACACTTTCAAATCTGGTGCTCAACTTTTGATTTTGAGTAGTCTAGGCAGGGTTAATACAAATGTAGAGGGAGTCTGGAAAAGAATATTACATTCTGATCAAAGTTACCTATTTCAACAAATGCTATGCTGACTTTTTATTGCTCTTATGAGTGCCAGAATGATGTAGTTTTCAGTTCCATCTATTGATCATTCATTGTCTTCGAGGTTTATGAATGGGGCACTGACCAATCATGGATTCTTACACAAAGTTCCTACATGGGCAAATAGTTAATTACATAAAACTGTAGTCACAGATTTCTCAGAGAAGTTTGCCAAGCTTTAGAACCCTTTTCTGTAAGATAGAAAGAAAACTTGAAAGCATAGAAAATATGGAAAAATATCCATTTCTTTATACTGGCATTTTTGAGTTAAGCAGAATATTGCATCTAACCATTATCCCAAGCATTACCTGTTTTATAGCTCCCCAAGGGGTTGTTTGTTGTTTTGTTTGTATATGGTATACAGTAAGTATTCAATGAGTGTTTGCTGGCCAGCTTTTAGTGGGTCTGTCATTTCTCTTGTAGCACCTAACTATTACAATGATTCAGAAGTGCAGATATTCCAGAATAATGATTACTTAAAAGCAGCAAAACCCTAAGTTAACCCAGTTTTTTTCTCATTATGATCTTCAAAGCAGTTTTGGTTTGGCTGCAACATCTGTTATGGGACACAGTTTGGATCTAGTTGTATTTTATCTGTAATTTTTCCCCATCTTAGATTTGCAGGCAGTGCCTCCACTCCTTATAGGTATCTCTTCTAGCCTAGACTAAATAGTGCTGATTATATTTAAAACATGCACAAAAGTTTATAAAATAAGAGAAGCAGAAGAGTTACTCTTAAATTCTCACCATGTTCAAATATGTTTGTTTCTTAAAAATAAATATAATGTGTGTGAGGGTCCACCTTAGCTAAGTTACATAAGTGTGTGTGTATATTTGTATGGGTGTGTACACACTTGTGTGCCTGTATATGAGAAAATGGTGAAAGTGGATAGGTCTAGAGACTAGTTATTGAATTCAGTCACCATTCTGTTTGTTCACCCATAGGGTGAATACTTACCCTAATTTCACAGTAGTTCTTTCTGAAAGGTTTTATGCAAGAAAAAGTCTTTTTAAAGGCTGAGCTAGCTTGATCAACAGTATTATCTATTAATTTAATTTAATTTATTTATTGTTTATTTAATAGCTCCTGAGACTTTAGGCATTAGAACTAATTCATTAAAAAGCTCACTGTTGCTTTGAAGTTTATTTCATTTTACAATGAGAAAATATTTTCAATAAATTATGTCCTTTGTGAAATGTATATGTTATTTATAGACACTGAATAGTATTTTCACTATTCTTGGATGATTCTTAGATCAAAATGTGTATCTTATTTCAAAACAGGTCAGGCACTATTATTAGTTCTATCATCATTTTTACTCTTCTCATCCTTAAGTAACAAATGGTTGCCTTTATGCTTTGATCTATCAGTTATTATCAACATACTAATTATTTAGTTGAGAATTAGCAGTGTTATTTAGAAGAGACTAGTTAGAGGATAATTTTTAAGACATACTAAAGAAAAGACAAAATAAACACTTCAGAATGGTGCCCTAAATCTAATTTTATGCAAAAATTCTATTCAAATGACAGAAATGTGTGTATGTGTATATATATTGGTATGTATATACCTATACATAGATGTGGTTATAGGTATATATATACATACACACATATGTATGTATATACACTCATATATGTAAATTCTCAAGGTCTGTTCTGAAAAGTATCAAGACAATGTGTGGCTGATAATTTTGGGACAGAATATATAGATATATGCTATCATTTCCACACTATTTTTCTGCATACAGAGAAGTTAGTTTTTTTTTATAGAGGTTTTATAGGACTCATAACTACAATGTTTCTTCCTACTTTAGCTTTCTATACTACCAGTATATAATATTTTGCCAATTTTTTAAAGATTAAAAAACACCCTCACCTGAAGACATGTTTATTGATTTTGGAGGAAGAGGAAAGGGGAAGGGGAAAGAGAGAGAGAGAGTGAGCATGTGAAACTCTCACACTGTCAATATGAGAGAAGCATTGATCAGTTGCCTTTTGTACACACCTGGACTGGTGATTGAACCTGGGACCTAGGTATATTTCCTGCCAGGCAATCAAACCCACAACTTTTATGGTGTATGAAATGACACTCCAACCAACTAAGCCACATAGCCAAGGTTTATTGATGTTTTTAAAATTAGCATAAATTCTTAAAATTCTTTCTTTTGTTGTACACATGTCTGAAGTTTAGCAAAAATAATCTGTATTTATATTTGTCTCTGTGTGAATTTGTACAAAAATGCCAAAAGGAGACATCTGTGTGTTTGCCTTCTCTTGAACTATAAAGATGTCCTCTAAGCTTAAACTTCAAACAACTCAACAGGTATTATATTCTTTTGAATTATTCAATACTCTACATAAAAGTGTGATCTATTACCATACTCATTGCAATATTCATACTAGAAACTTTAATAAACTCTTTATAAACTTTTTTCTTAAAGAATATGCAGCAAATTACTTTGAACAATCTCACAAACTCATTTTAACATGGTTTGAACATTTTCAATAATATTAGGTCATAAATTCTTTGCATAAGAGCATTTAAAAAGTAAAACACAACTTTTTTTCCCCAGCTGTTTTACCTCAAAATATCTAAGACAGGGACCCTGGAATTATTTAGCAAAATTTCAATATACAAACTGCTCTGAAAAATTGGATATATTTTCTACCATTTTTGGATAGGCTTATCTTTCCTATTCTTTTTTGCCATGAACACTAACTGGGCTAAAAGGTCACCATCCATTGTGTCATTTCACAGACTGTGACTGTTGTCCACAGTATTTAATGGATCAGCTCATGTGATACAGTTAATTTCATGGTAAACCAATCAATAGCATCAGGCCCATTCTTTTTATTTATTTATTTATTTATTTATTTATTTATTTTGCTATTACAGTTATCCCAACTTTTCCCTCTTTGCCCTTCTCCACCCAGTACCCTCTTCCCTCCAGCAATGCCCCCCTCAGTTCATGTCCATGAGTCATGCATATAAGTTCTTTGGCTTCTCTATTCCCTTTGTTCTTCTTAACATCCCCCTCTCTATTCTGTAACCACCAATGTGTACTTTTTTTTTCTCTTTCCCATCCAGACAATTCACCATTTAATTACTGCCTTCTGTCAGCTTCTCAAATCATATTAATACAAAGTTTTCTTTTCATTATTCCAAAATGCCTACGTTAATTCATTTGTTTAAAGAATTACTCTTTTAAGTAATATGAATTGCAATATTACTAAACACATGCAAAAATACATTTACACCCATACGTATTTTTACACATATTTATAGTACGTACTGGATTTTGAAGAGTTAATACAAAAAATGTAAAATATGCCAATAGCTTATATAATTATTACATGTTAAATGATAGTATTTTAGATATATTATAGCAAGATTAAGCAGTTTTTTTCTTCTTTAATACTTATTTTACTCTGGAATGCTATTTTTGTGAAATATATCACAGAAATGCAAAAGCGCAGAACTCACTTTTGTGAAAGTTGTCCTAGAGACAGTGCCAAACCCATAGTAAAAAATGAATTTGGTTTTTGAGTCAGATCCTCCCCACTCCAATAATACAACTCAACTTTATTTTAAGCTACTGGAACTACAACTTATTCTTTTTTAGAGTTTTCCACCTTAAATAGTAGATTTATTTATTTATTTAGGTTGTGTACAGGTCTTACTTCTTTCAATACCCTCTGCTTTTCTTCTACATGTGTTTTACATGTAGCCTTCAGAAATAATGGCACATGCAGTGCTTAGCCGGTCCCCAGAGTAGAAATTATTATGTCTACTAAGTTGAGGTAAAAATTTAAAATCCCTAAGATTTAAATAATTTTGTGGAAGAGTATTCTAGCTATTTTTTTAACTTGTGGTTGACTTCCCATATGGTCCTAAACTAACCCCTGAACTATTTAAGCATCTGTTGAGGTAAAGATTAGGTATGTTCACATTTCAATAACAAAGTTTACTATAGCATTCATTCCTTTTCCCAAGTATCCCCAATTTGGGGGCCTTCATAACTGAAAATGTGTATTTCTATGATTTAGTTGAAAGGAATCTCATCTAATTTACATACTAATATGAGAATGTATATTGTCTATGTACATGAATCATATAGTTTAGTAGTTTGCAACTTCCATCCAAATTGGTCTTCATTCTCAGCATCTTTTCTAACCTAAAGATTGACTGAGTTCACAATACACCCATGACCAGTTGATTGCTATTTAAAACATAAATTGCTAACAAAATCTATATATTACACACCAATAAATAAGCACATATTTTATAACAGTGAATAAGAAAGATAGCATGTCTTCTATATAATACACATCCACATTTTCTTACTGTTTTCTTCTTCCTTAACTGCATTAGGTTTTTCTGAGTTATTGCAAGTCACCTGATTTTTCCATATTGTGAAATGATTCCAGTCTAAGAAAACTTAACCTGCAGTAATGCAGATACAAGTAATATACAAAATCGTACTTAATTTCGTGAAGTCTATTTATAATAAGATCACTTTAAAGCATTCATAAGTTAAAGTGAGTTCTTATCCATTCAGCTGCCCTATGTCGTTTGATTGGTGCATTTAATCCATTTACCTTTGTACCTGTATTTCTGTCTATCTCTCTGTTTCTTCATCTTCTTAAAGCAGACCCTTTAGCATCCCTTGCAATGCTGGTTTGGTGCAGATGCATTCATTTAGACTTCTTTTGTCTGGGAAACTCCTTATTTCACCTTCCATTTTGAATAACAGCCTTACTGGATAGAGTATTCTTGGTTGCAGGCCTTTGTTTTTCATTGCTTGAAATATTTTTTGCCATTCCCTTCTGGCTTATTGTGTTTCTGTTGAGAAATCAGCTGATAACCTTATGGGAGCCCCCTTGTATGTTATTAGCTGTTTCTCTCTTGGTGCTTTTAGGATTCTCTCCTTGTCTTTGAAATTTTCCATTTTCCTGATGATGTGTCTTGGAGTGGGCCTGTTTGGGTTCATCTTCCTTAGGACCCTCTATGCTTCCTGAGTTTGCATGACATTTTCTCTCCTCAAGTTAGGGAAGTTTTCTGTCATTACTTTTCAAGGGGTTTTCTAGCCCTTGCTCCTCTTCTTCTCCTGGTATCCCTATGATACAGATGTTATTATGCTTCACGTTGTCCTGCAGCTTTCTTAAAACCTCTTCATTCTTTTTCAGTCTTTTTTCATTTTGTTGCACTGCCTGGGAATGTTTTTCTGCATTGACCTCCAGCTCGATGATCTGATCCTCTGCTTTCTCTAGCCTGCTTTTGATTCCTTCTAATGTGGTCTTCAATTCAGAAATGGTATTCTTCATTTCCTCCTGGCTCTTATTGATGGTTTCTGTGTCCTTTTTAATGCTGGTGTAGTTCTTAGTAAGTTCCATGTAGCTTTCCTGGAGTTCTTTGTAGTTCCCCTGGAGTTGTTTGTAGTTTTCTTTGAGCTCACTGAGCTCATTGAGCTTCTCCATCATCATTATTTTGAATCGCATGTCTGATAGTATGCTTGCCTCTATTTCATTTTACAGTCTTCCTGGGGATTCCTTCTTTCCATTTGCTGAGGGTTTATTTCTTTGTCTCCCCATTTTAGGTGGCTCTTGTTTGTTTCTGCTTCTTAGATTGCTCTGCTTTGACTTCCTGTCTTAGTGGTGTGACCTTCTGTGGTGCCCAAGGTGCACTTTTTAATTCCTGGATTTGTGCTTGGTGACATCAGCCAATTGCAGATTACCAAAGATCCACTGTCTTTGTTTGTCTCCTTTAGTTGTTAATCCAATTAGCCTGTGATCAGTGGTCAGTTTTAGGCACCTCTGGGTGGGATAGATGAATTCAGTTGTCAATTCAACCAATCTGTGATCTGAGGTCAGGTTTAGGCACTGCTGGGTGGGGCATATTAACTCCTATGGGTGGGGCTATGACTTCCCCTCAGGCTCCCGCCCTTTGGAGAAGAGTGTTCTGCTGGTGGTATGGGGGATGGGTCAGCACTAGACTCAAGGGCTACTTCCTTCTAAAGCCACTGACCCAAATTTTCCCCAAGCTTCTCCAGTCCACTCTGCCCTTTCTCTGCTGGAGCCCAGGGTAGATGGGTGCTACTGTATTTTTACCCTCCCTTTAAGAACTTGGTCTTTCTGTCAAGCCCGCTAAACCTGGTGGCTTTTTGCTTTTCACAGCTGGATACTGTTTTACTCTCAGCTTTGTTGCTGTAGGCTTGGAAACCCAGTTAGGGGTTCAGATCCCACCCTTCTCAGGTGGAACCCCCAGCTGCTGAGATGTTTCTCTGTCCCTACAGCTGCCACCCCTGGGAGCCCCGCCAGCTTCTCACATCTCTGCACTTCCTACAGGTCACGTTGTGATGAATCAGCTCTTCTGTTCTGTGTCTGGTAACAAGACTTCTCTCTAGTTGGTGTTCTGTTGGGTATTCCGGACGATTTCTCCCCAATCTCTTGGGAGGAGATTAGTGTAACTCCACTTACTCCTCTGCCATCTTGGTTCTCTGACCATTGTGACAATTTGTATTAAATATCTTTGTTAATTGGCAATTTTTACTAACTTTAAAAGGTATTGTTTAGAACCCCAAATTTACAGTAAATTTTAGAAATATAATATAGGCACAATGTAAAGCTTACATTGAGCATTAAAAGTGTTCTTAATTCAATCTTAACTTACTTTATAATTGTGTGCCAACTTCTTATTACCCAGAGCAATAGTAAGTGAGAACACACTCTGGAAGGGACTTCACACCAAAAACTAGGCAGTGAGAGGACACAGGCTCTTAATGCCTGGATGATCTTCATGGTGGGCAAGTGGTGTCAGGGACCTGAGATAGCATAGTATTGAGAATCTTTAGAGCAATCTACCAGAGAAAACATTTCACAGTTTGACTTTGTGTAGATCAAGTTGTTACAACATGCCAACTGAGAAAAGCAACTGGTTGTATTGGAATAAACAAGGGAATAAAATTTAGGTTCAAATCCTGGCTCTACCACTTATAAATACAACGTAATGTTTATACTATTATAGTGCAATTTTAGTCGGTGGATTACATTTACCAGCCCATCCCAAATTTACAGGGTTTAAAATATCAAATAACGTCTATTTAAAAACACATAACATTGTAGTGGTTTATTATTAGTAAACAGAAGTTTTTACTTTGTTAACAATATAAAGTCTCTAAACATAACTGCTTCTTGTAGATACTTTGTCTCAAAACAACCATTTAATTTGTTTGTGTCTCATGGATTATTTTCCTTCCATTTTAAGACTTGAGTTTATATTAGAAATAGAGAGTAAAAAACTGATTGCAGGAAGTGGGAAGGTAGTGGAAGTAGGGAGAGGTTACTAAAGGGTATACATTTTCAGCTATAAGATAATGAGGGTCTGAGGAATTAATGTATAACATAGTCAGTGTAGTTGATAACACTGTATTGTATAATTGAAATTTGTTAAGAGAGTAGACCTTAAATGTTTTCATTTAAAAATGAAGATGATGGATTGGTTAAGTGGGGGCAATCCTCTCACAATGTATACATATATCAAATCACCACAATGTACACTTTAAATATCTTACTACTTTATTTGTCAGTTATGTCTGGATAAAGATGAAATTTATAAAAGATGAACAATATTGAAAATTTTCAAAAAATCTATATACTAGGTGAAATCAACACTTTACAGAATGACTTATAAACATCAGCCAAAGTATCAGGTATCTCTTAATTATTTAAAAAATTATCTTTTTATATTTTCTCTTTCTTTTGAAATTTTGCTTTCTGTGGACTGAGCCAAAGTAACAAGCCCTAGGGAACAGATCAGCTTTGGAACCCTGGACAGAGAAGGCCTTTCTTAGACCATCTGAACATTGACAGAAAACTTTGGTTCCTTTGCCCTTTCTTTCACTCTGTTTTCAAGCTCTTTGTTAAGTGCTTTCAATCCTATGTTCTTCCCTCTTCAAGAAGTTTGTGAAAACTTTCTGCACTTCTTTCTCTACTGACCTTTGTCTCCAGGACTCGGTAATAAGAGTATAGAAAATAGCAGAATGACCACAGATAAACCATTTTTCCATTATTTATTTTAAAAACAAGCCCTTGTAACATAATCTACTCTGTCGATATTTTAAAAGTTTGTTTATGGCCTTAGTCGGGTGGTTCAATTGGTTGAAGCATTGTCCTATACAGCAAAAGGTTGCAGGTTTTATCCCCAGTCAGGATGAGGTTTAAAACTTTGTTCATGATGCAGTGAGTTAATATAATTTAATTTATAATTTTAATTGATTAGTAGATTATGTTTTCAAAATTTATTCCCTCTTGATGGCATATGTGGTTATGGGAGATTGTTCAAGAAAATAGTCATAGTTTATCCTTAAAATACTATGTAATGTTCTTTTGGTAACAGTTATGTAATTGCCACCAGGCGTGGAATCCTTTGGTGGTGTTTAAATGCCTGTGCACTCAGATATACATTTTCTACTCTGCAGCAGAAGAAATACTGGAAAATTCACATTTAGTTTTTTTGGGGGGAATACAAAATGGAAATTATGTATAACCGTTGCTCTTATTCAACCACAAAGGGTGTGGATCACAATTTCATAACGGTCCATTTGTTGAGTCCAGAATTCAGTCTCCAGCGAGGGAAACATAAAATAAAAACCATCATGCATAATCATAGAGTTGATGTGTTTATTTTTGTGTCATACAATCAGTTCAACAATAATTTTGAACCATTTCATAAAATGTGGCTATTATTTACTTCTCCAAGTCTTAGCTTCAGAGGCTGTGCTTCTTATTCAGCTGGTAGTTTTACACACTGAACAGCTTTTGGTGAGTAGACACATATTCTTTGGAATGTCTCCTAAGTTTCTCAAACTTTTACTGATTTGTTAATGTGTTTGTGTACACTTTGTGTACCTAATTAGTGGCCAGAGGGTGCTCTCCATGACCACCCCTGAACAGTTTCCCCTGCACTAGAATAGTTTTTTTTTTTTTTTTTGTAACGTTTCCTCATCCTGTAAGCTCACAGGGAGCTTTGTGAACCGGCTCTTGTCACAGTTACTTGCTCATTCCAAATCAGAAAGGCTCTCCACACCCTAAAGCTGGTGCTACCACCGATGTGTTCCCCTTTGGAAACTCTCGGGCTTTGCTCAGCCTCAAGCACTTCTGGAGGGCTTGGTGCTGAAGTGTGAGCTGGGCTGCCTCACCTGGACTCACTTTCCCTGGCAGCTGGCTGGGTGCGTTCATCTAAAACTAGACATCATTACAGAGAGTGGTCTCCCACATAATGATGCTCACCTGACAGATGCAGGGAGCATCAAGCATCGCTCTAGCCCCTAAGCAGGTAGTTAGTGGATATTTGGTCCAGTCATCTCTTTTCTTAAGATGAAAAGACCCATTTGGAATATTTAATAGCATGCTTTCCTGCTGGAATTAAATCCAGTAAGGTAATAGAAGCTCTCAGTATACATAGAGTTCTGATTTTCAAGGATGGGTTGATGAAGAGAGGATCTGTATAATCTAGGCAGATTGAGAAAGGACAGCCCCAGGTGTTGGCAGCCCTAAGAGCTGGCCTGGAACTGCCTGAGCATGAAAGGCATCTGTCTCTTCTCTGAGGTATGGGAAAAGAGGGCAGTCAACCCAGGCAGATTGTTCTGAATAAATGGAGTAATTTTGTGATGTTTCTCTAGTCCTCCTGGTGACAGTTCTCAGGTTCTTGTGCTTCATTTCCAAGTTGACCCACCTCCCCAGAGCCCAACTCAGCTGGCAGGTAAAATTGATGAGCTATAGTAAGAACTCAATAAATATTTGCATGTGTGGGCTGAATTGAACTTCAGCCTTCCCTAAGCCATGGCATTTGGCCTTCAAAGGTGAAAAAGCAAGGAGAACCTGTGGCTTGAATAGAATTTAGCACCACTTCACAGAGGCTGTGGAATCTAAAGGATTTGCCAAGATGAGGTGGGAAATGTTTTAGGTAAATTGGAATTATACAATTAAAGATTTGCCTATTGAGCTCTGTTCTAGTAGGGGAAGTAAACTTCACGTTTTTGATTTCTCATTTTACTGTCTGGGGTTACCCCCACACCTCCACCCCCAACCCATGGTGATATGATGTAGTCATAATAATGTATTTCTAGCATATTGGTGACTGGAGTGAAATTGCACATAATATTACATAGGGATGTATTCATTGAACTCCAGAATTTTCACTTGACAAACATCCACATGTAAGAAAAAGTATTCTTTCACCAAAAGGGCCAGAGAATTTCTGAAATACTGTGTTTTCTGCCTTAATCAGAGGTAACTGGTCTTTAGAAGGATGCAAGAGATGTTAATAATCTCTTATTTGCCAGAATAGACAATGTAGTTAGGGCTCAGCAATGATTAACAATTTAATATCTTGTGTTTGTATCTTTAGCCTTGTATAAACCCTTCATTTCATGCCATAGCTCTTTTCCAAGTCAGTGTTGTTATTGACCTCCATCCTGTTTCATATTTGTGCTGCTAATTTTAAAGCAACATCTACTTTGGAAATAATGCACTTGAAAAATTAAAAGTCAAAGGAAATATGCAAAGGAGAAAACAACTGATTTGGATTGTCTTAAATAAAATAGCATACTCTGTTGATGAGAGTATATCTTCAATGTTTAATCATGACATAGACAAAGACTGTGAAACCAGGATTTAATATATAAATTGCAACTTTTTGTCAAATAGCTAAAATTCAACTTGATTTCAACTCTTGTCTAATGGGCCAATACTCCATGTCTAAGTTTAGTATTGTCAGTACATTATCCTGTCTTTCAAGAGACAGGTGTGCATACATTCTTCTCATTTGTGGAAACTACAAATGAGTTTTCTGTTGATGGACATTTACAAAAAAATAAAAAATAAAAAAAAGTCAAAGTCTCTCTCCTTGTCACAGAAAAACACTGCCAATATATAACATTTGGAACAAGGGCTCAGTACAATTAACAGAGGTAAAATGAATGGAATGGAAAGATTTTCTGGACTTTATACCACCTGAGAAATTAAACTAATATTTTTTTTTAATTACTAACAATAATCCACTGACAATGAAAGTTCAGCAAGTTAGAGGATTTACGGTTTTGTTAGAAAACAAATTCATCATATCCCTTCCTCAGTGGACCTTTTTTCCTTCCCCTCAAAGGTGATCTATACAGAGGTGTTTTCACTTTCCTATGTTGGATGCATTCTCTCTTTTAGCTCTGTAACCTTGTGGAGCATTGTAACTTACTTTTCCAAATGCAATACATTATAATTTTTTTCTTAATTCAAATGTTATGAACTTTTTGCAACCTTACTATTTGTGTATTTGATATTTCTAGCATTTCTCAAATGAATATGCAGGAAAAAATCATGCATGTAAACTTGCCTCATTTAATATGATAGCATTGTGCTTCTACTCTAAGTGAAGCTCTTACCCATTTAACATCTCTTTCTCTTCTGAAGAGAAAACATGAAAATCTATAGGTCTGCCAAAAGTAGGTTAGGAAACCTAATACTCATTTAAGTATGAGTTGTCAGTAAAAATACTTCAAAGGAGAGTTTCTCAGAGCTCTTCATAATTTATTGAGAGAATCATTTCTTTAAGTAACTAAGGCAAAGTATGTTCATAGCTCCTCAACTTTTCTACAAGACAGTCTCTTTAATAGCTATGGAGGGAAGCCCACACTAAGGACTCTGATTTGGAAGGAATCAAAAAAAAAAAAAAAAAAAAAAAAGGAATCAATAAGGGATTGACTTGGCATAAATTTGGGGCTCTGGTTATATGGTAGAATCCCTTAGGGAATACTGATTTATCCCTGATTCCCATTTTACCTTTATACCTTTCATCCATCTATGTATTTATACTGTTTTCTTCATTTAATAATTTTTTTTTTTTTTGTTATACCACATGGAGTTACATTAAATACCACTTCTTACTATTTGTAGGACTGGACTCTTGTCTAAAGTCATAATAAGGACAGTAACATAATGAAGCCAGTGATAATGACTGGAAATTGAAACCCACCCCTGGCATCTGTCATCACCCACAGCAGAAACAGAATTCTGAGTTGATTTTTAGGCCTGCCACTGTTTCCCATCTACATAACCATTGAACACAGGCTAAAAGGAAAATGTGATCAACATTTATTTTGTTTTCTTTCCCTATGGTTTTTGGTTTTCCTTCATCTTTAGCATTGTGTATTTAATTCAAAGGAAATAATATGTAAAACTTGTATGAGGTAAATATTATATTATATTATATACATATTATATATATATATATATATGTTAAAATGCCTCATCTAGGCTTCCACTGAAAATCCTGTGCAGTATAATAATTAATTTAAGACTTTATAAGTATTTATAACTTTATAATTTTATATGCATGTATGTATGTGTATATATAGTTAACATATGCATACATATAATTTCAAGAGAAAAAAATACTTTCTAATCATATTTGTAAATTGAAGACAGTAGAAGAACGTTACCAAGCTACGTTATCAAAGAGTATCTGGCTCACAATATAGAGACCACTTAAGAAGTAAGCACTTACTGAATGAATACATATAATCATTGGTGGGGATGTGACTAAGTATAAGCATTTCTGTTCTCAATTGAAATTATTTTATGGTGTTTATTTAATAGCATAGGAAAGTTATTATACTAGAATAAACATTTAAGGAGTATATTTTCAGAAAGAGAAAACATTCCACTTATTAAAGTGATTTTCAATGATCTGGAATTTCAAATTATTTCATAGCCTAAAAAACACAGAGACTGTTTATCAACTCAACAAATACACCCAAACACATTTGCTGAAACATGTTAAAACAAAACAAAGCAAAAACCACTCCTAAGAAGGCTAAAAAGCAAGCAGAGAATAAAACAAAAACAGAAACAAAAATAAAATAAAATAAAAAACAAACACCTGATTTATCTCTTAAGAAACTATTTCTGTGCATTCATTCATTTTAAGGCACTTCCATTGAGATTTGATTGTCTTATGACAGAAATTAGATAGAGGCAATTTAACTGCCTTCTTGATGTAGCTGTTACAAATGTACTATTTTTATTGGAATCTAAAGATTTTGCATAAAAAGAAATCTAAAATGTGAAAGGAAAGCTTTGACACTGGAGGCATGTCTGGCAAAGTGCTTAGTGCTTTCAAGCATGAATTAAATATTTCCCAACCGAATGATTGAAGGGAGGGCCATAGTGCTCTGCTTTTGTTGCATGTACAAACACCATGACTGGCTGGGGCCAGGCCATTGTAGCTTCCTGTGTAGCATGCTATATACACCCACAGCACACTTCTGAAACCTAACAGTCATTTTTGACACCTTCTGCATCCTCACACTCTCTATACAATAAGCCACTTTGTAAATTCCCCCAGCATTTTCCTCTCCTTAGATTACCTAGCCTAGGTTAGGAGCTCTTACTATACTTTCATGAAACACTTTGCTTTTCCTTCATAGCACAGATCATGTTTTATAATATATACTGACTTTAATTTTTTTGAATCATGTCATTTTAGAGTATAATATTATGAAAGTGTTAAAAAATAATAAAGGGAGCCACTTTAAAATGGAGCTGCCATGTCAGAGGAACTGCCTTGCATGTCTTATGCCTCAGACCTTTGGAATGCTAAAATAAGACAAAATAACCCTTGGACTGAGCTTAAAGCAACATTGTGCCCCTAAGAACTGTTTGCAAAGATAACAAGAAAGCAGTTATTATGGTTACTGGACTGATACCTACAGGACTGAAAACTGAAAACATTATTTAGAATTATGTTATCTGCACCAATAGAAATGCCTTTCTTTTATTGATGTAATTGTTTCCCTTCCTTTTCTCATAAATACCCATTTTCTTTGTCTCCTAATTGAAATATTATTTGAACTTTTGTCTAAATTAATGCTTCCCAAGTAGTGATTCTTGTTGATCTCAATACATGCCTCTCACCTTGAGAAGCCTTTTACTTTTAGGTTGACAAAGGCAGGAGTGAGTTGCTCAGTATTATATCTCTAGCACTTAGGATCATGCTAAGACAGTTAGATTGTGCTAAATGCATATTTTACAACAAGTGAATGAATAAGATAATTGTAACATTAATGGTTAAATGACAGTGACCTTTTGCTGTCACCTACTCAGGCCCTTTACAGAGCTGCCTGAGCTCTAAAGACATCTCCTGTAGGTGCTTAGCCCCCTGATCACCATAGACAGCCTTGCACCCACCAATGTCTGCCATACCTTCCTTGTCTTCCCATCATGGCTGCAGAAGGGCACTTCAGCCTTCCTGTCTTTGTAGAATCCATGGTAAAAAGCAAGCCTGATGTCAAGGACAGTGCTTCCTGATACTCCTGAAGCTGCAAGTAGGTACTAATAATGAAGGGCCCCTCTCCCTGCTCTGTGTATACCCTTCACTTGCCTTTGCCCAGAAACAAATCTCCTTGTAAACAATTTATTTGCTGGTTAGGTGTCATCCCGATCTCATGGTTATTATCATCTGACCCTCTTTTATTTTTTATTATTGAGGCAAAATAATTAATAGTAAAAATGCCCTTCTTCTACTATGATAAAAAAAAAAATCCCATAGTCACATCAGTGTATATAAGCAGACCTCAGAGAATCTGCTTCCTGCTCATTCTAGTTCTTTAAACCATCACATAAATGACATTGTCCCATGAATCTCTGTGTAGACCCAGTGGCAGCACACTGTAACATGATCATCAAGATGGGCAAAATCCAACATCATACTTAATGGACAAAATCTGAAAGCTTTCCCCCTAAGATCAGGAACGAGACAAGGCTGTCCACTTTCTCCACTTCTAGTCAACATTGTCTTGGAAGTTCTAGCTATAGCCATCAGAGAAGAAAAAGGAATCAAAGGTATCCAAATTGGAAAGGAGGAAGTCAAACTGTCATTATTTGCAGATGATATGATAGTGTATATACAAAACCCAATTGGCTCCACCAAAAATTTACTGAACCTAATAAGCAAATTTAGCAAAATAGCTGGGTATAAAATCAATATCCAGAAATCAAAAACATTTTTGTATACCAATAATGAAACAACAGAAATAGAAGTGAAAAAACAAATTCCATTTACCATAGCAACAAGAAAAATAAAGTACCTAGGAATCAACTTAACTAAGGAGGTAAAAGACCTGTACTCAGAAAACTACAGAACAATGAAGAAAGAAATCAAGGAAGACACAAATAAATGGAAACACATACCATATTCATGGATGGGAAGAATTAACATCATTAAAATGTCCATACTGCCCAAAGCAATCTACAGATTCAATGCAATCCCAATTAAAACACCAATGACAGATTTCACAGAAATAGAAAAAATACTTTAAAAATTTAAATGGAGCCAAAAACACCTACAAATAGCCACCACAATCTTGAGAAAGAAGAACAAGGTAGGAGGAATCACAATACCGGACTTCAAACAATACTACAAGGCTACTGTCATCAAAACAGCCTGGTACTGGCATAAGAATAGACATCTAGATCAATGGAACAGAATAGTGAGCCCAGAAATTAACTCAGGACTCTATGGTCAACTAATATTTGACAAAGGGGAAGGAACATCAAATGGAGTAAAAACAGTCTCTTCAACAAATGGTGTTGGGAGAACTGGGCAGCAACATGCAAAAAGATAAAACTAGACCACCAACTTACACCATACACCAAAATAAACTAAAGATGGATAAAGGATTTAAACATAAGCAGTGCCACCATAAAGGTCCTGGAGAAAAATATAGGCAGTAAACTTTTGGATATCCTATGCAAAAATATGTTTTTTTTTTTTAAATTTTATTGTTGTTGTATTACATCCATCCCCTTTTTGCTCCCCTTTGTCCCCCCATCCACCCATTCCCCCCAAAGTCAATCCCACCTGTTGTCCATGTCCATGGTTCCTAAAAATATGTTTACTGACACTTCACCAAGGGCAAAGGAAATAAAAGAAGGAATCAACAAATGGGACTATATGAAATTGAAGTTTCTGTTCAGCTAAAGAAAATATCAGCAAAATTCAAAGGGAACCAACTGTATGGGAAAACGTAATTGCCAATGAGACCTCAAACAAGGGTTTGATATCCAAAATATATAAAGAACTAATGCGACTCAACACCAGGGAGACAGACAGCCCAATTAAAAAATGGGCAAAGGACCTGAACAGACAACTCACTGAGGAAGATATACAAAGGGCCCAGAGGCATATGAAAGAATGCTCAATATCACTAGTCATCAGAGAGATGCAAATTAAAACTGCATTAAGATACCACCTCACACCTGTCAGAATGGCAATCATCAGCAAGTCAACGAACAACAAGTGTTGGCGAGAATGCAGGGCAAAGGGAACCCTCATACACTGTTGGTGGGAATGTAGGCTGGTGCAGCCACTGTGGAAAACAGTAGGGGTTTCCTTAAAAAACTAAAAATGGAACTGACTTTTGATCCAGCAATTCCACTACTTGGACTATACCCAAAGAATCCTGAAACACCAATTCATAAGAACCTATGCACACCTATGTTCATAGCGGCACTATTTACAATAGCCAAGTGCTGGAAACAGCCTAAGTGCCCATCAGTGGATGATTGGATCAAAAAACTTTG